>JABUIW010000162.1:853833-913694 GCA_013363375.1 Menidia beryllina | reverse complement strand
TCTGTCTGTCTGTCTGTCTGTCTGTCTGTCTGTCTGTCTGTCTGTCTCACCACCAAATGAGTTTTAGGGGAAATTTTCAACAAAGCAGACACTTTCCGGCTCTTATTTCTAACTGATCTTTGAAGTGTAGCCCTCAAAAGGCTGTAGATTCCTTTCATTTTGATTTGATATGTGCTTTGATTGTCTCACATGCCAGTCCTACAGGTCCACTGTTGTGGGTGTTTGAGCCCTTTTGCTAATAAGAAAAAAAACGTTTCAAAGTTTCTTGTGCTTTCCATTCAGTAAAAATTCTGTGTCCCTTCAACCAAATGCTGTAAGCCAATGGAACGTAAAACAAGGTTAAAGTATTTGTCTCAGTTGTTCCTTTTCATCTGTCCTGCAATCTCCAGCAGCAGTGCGCTTACTGCTGTAAATTGGGGCTAAGTAGATGCAGCGAATAGTCATCATTCACATCAGTAGTGGCAGTTGTTGTTTCCCTCTCTGCCAAGTCACATTCATTAGTCCACGGCCTCCTTTCAGCCCAGAAGTGGCAGATTAATGGGATGAAGATTTAGAAAGAGATGGAGATCGACAGCAGGAAGAAAGAGCTTTTTCCTGCTATCAAATTTCTATGTCTCTTTTGCCCTGATATATATAGGATGATTTGTGTATTCATTCACACCAAACACAAGATAGAGGAAGAAGAGTGTATTTTCCAATGTAATGTTTCAGGTGCATTTTGATTGGAAATATTATCAGCTGAGTTGCTGCATGGATGCATACAGTAATCAGTAGATTTAATTATCTGAACACAAGGATCCACCCATGATTGTGGCATTACTACAAGTATATAGTATTGTGGTGCTTCAGTACAGAACTATATCTTCCAAAAACAAACCTTGAGTTCACTTATTTTCATTTTTTCAGGAGGTCCAGTGCATAGACACATCCCTGATGGACCCTGCCAGCAATATCACAACCTTAATGGGGCCTAATGCCTTCCGTATTCCTTTGTCCATCAGACAGAAGTTGTGTGGCAGTCTGGATGCACCACAGAACAGAGGCAATGACTGGAGGATGCTGGCTCACAAACTCAACCTTGACAGGTACCACAGGTTGACAATTGTTTTGGTTTTTTTTGTTCTTTTTGTTTGCTTTTTTTTGCTCTCTTTTGGTGTTTTGTTTGATTCAAATCATTAGAAGTGGGTGTGAATTGAAATGTGACACGGTGAAAAAAATCCCGGCTGAAATAAACTAATCAAGTCTTAATTCATAATTAGAAGCACAAACACCAAAGGCTCTCTTTGAAAAATGAAAAATTGAACAGTGTCATTGGATGTAATGGCTTTTTGCTAAATATGTACCAAAAAAATGAGGCTGGTACTCAATATGAACACATTTCACTATCACAATGTCGCATCCCTGCTGAGACCCTGTAGAGAAAATGAAATACGGTTGCCACAGTCATAGTGTTATATTACCTTTCATACTTCAGTGTGACTCACAGGTAACATTCTTATTCTCGCCATACACAGATGTTTGTCTGCATGATTCAGTGCAATGGTTCATTTACTAGCAGCAACCGAACTGGAGCCAAATATGGGAAAGACAATGAGGCACAAAACAGGCAACCAGCTCATGAAGCAGTCAGCTGACGTGAGAGCAAAATATCTGAGTGAACCAAACTTTTGTATAATTCCAAATATCTGATCTCTTGGGTTCTCTTGAAAAAGGTCCACAATAAAAGGCCATCTCTATCCACTCTAGCTAATGTCTTCAAAACGTGGCTGGGTCTTTGCTGTCTCAGTTACCCCTCAGCACATAACTTCATATACCTGCTGTAACAAACAAAATAAAACATTTCTGACTTCCTTGCTTCACCATGCTGACACAGAACTAGTGGAAAGTCACTGACATGCAAAGCTGCTGAATTCACTAAGCAGCATTCACCTTATCATAAACTGCAGGCAGATGAAGACAAAAACACAAGACACAAAGTTAAGAAAGAAACAATGCATGTGAAGCAGTTATTAGATTATTTGTTAGAAACGCTTTGACAAAAAGAAAATTTGACAGTTCAAAAAAAAATCTGTAGGAAGAGGAACTGGCAGAAAGAAGCAGCGAAGTGATGGTACAAGTCTTTGCTTCTATTTAAACAGCAACAGAGTGTGCCAACAGTACAATCACAGGATTTACAGAAGAACAGAAAGTCTCATTTTCTCCCTCACAGGACTGAAACATTGATTGCTTTTTGGACTTCAAAGCAGCATTGAGATCTTGTTCAGAGATTGCTCAGCGTCAAACTTTTGCTCTGTTTTCACTGTTATTTGTGATTCTTGACGGCTGTGTCAGCTAAATATTTGAGATAATTTCAGAAATGTAATCGTATATCTGTTTGAAGTGGCTTGAATTTAACATAAATCATTGCAAATGATGTACATGTCCCTTGTCAAATTGTATGTTGAGAGCTACTCTGTCCATTTGATATCATGCAGTAATGAGTCAACCAAGAGTGCTTCTTTAAAGTCCTCATCTTATCTGGGTTGAAGTGTTGAACTGACCCTCTTTGCTTGTCATCTCATAAAATCCAGTCTTTTATTTTTATTTCACCTAACAATGAAGATATGAATATGACATATTATTATGAATATAATATTAACTTGCAGCTTTTCTGACTACTTGAATAAATGTATAATACAGAGTATTTTTTTAGACCTTTGCATAATCAATCTGATCTCACTGGTGAGAAAGCTGACATCTGACATTGCACTTTTTATTTTATTATATTATGTACTTCTATCTAAATGTACTTATTGGTCTATGTTTCAGACTCATTTCCCTTTTAAATGAGTGGTTGTAACCTTTGTGCCCACATTTTTACATCCTTAAGCATGATATCCTGGAAAGATATAAAGACATAGATACATGCAAAGTCTTCTATACTGTCAAATTTCACTCTTTAAATCTGCTTTTTGTATTTGTTTTTTCTCCAGGTATCTGAATTACTTTGCCACCAAATCCAGTCCAACAGGTGTGATCCTGGATCTCTGGGAGGCCCAACACTTCCCTGACGGAGACCTAAATGAACTGGCTGCTGTTCTGGAAGAAATGGGTCGTAATGACGGCAACCTCGCCTCCATGACAACAGAACACTGATGAAGCACCACGGTCATTTCATATGGCAATTTCAAAGTCTGTGGATGAATACATGTGGATTCTTTGGGGTTGATACTGCAGTTATGGCAATTAACTAATTATGAGCGAAAGAAATGAAGTCACCATGGTGACGAAACAATTGTTAGATGCCGTGGTAATTATGCCCCGATGGTCACGGAGACACCGAGAGGTGTTCATACTGACCCTTAAACTATGCGTATATCTTTGTGCGTGTATTTGTGAGATGGTGAGATCACAGGAACAATATCCTTCCCAAACTGAACAGAGCTGAACTGGAGACATTACGAAAGAACATACAAATGTACGCATAAAACGCTAGTGATGCTGGTTGTCTTCTTGCTGTTACTTCAATACAGAACAAACAAGCAAAGAAAGAAAAAGTTACTGACCTTGAAAAACTTTATAGGAATGGGACAGAATCATAAACAGAGAGAAGGTAAACGAATTACAAAATAGTAAGAGAAGGTAGACTGAGGACAAACAAAGAATGAGGTGGACTCCTTGGAGAGATGAGAGCAAACGCAGAGAGCAGCTAAACTGATTAGAAAAGAGAGGAAGGATATAAACATAAAATAATGGAAGCAGCAGCGGGTGATCATCTGGATAAAAAGCAGATAATGAGAGAAGGGGATGAAGAAGTGACTCTTTCCTCAGCAGTACGTGTTTGTCACAACGGTTTGTTGTCTTTATAACGTTTCTTAGGAAACGCTGTATGTATTCTGCTGTCCATATATGTGGATAAGTTCCTGCTACAGAATTCAGAGTGGTTATTGTTAATCAAGAATCCTGACCAGAAACAAGCCTGAGATCACAGGTGTCTCCCTTTGACTCATATCACTTCAATTCTGATGTACTAAAGCATTTTTGGCTTTCTTTTGAAGTACATGTACATTTGAATCTGACAGGTAACTAAACGCAAATAAAAACTGAGAATGATTTTCTTGCATACCGGTAATTTTCTATAAAAACCAACTAAGAGGCCATAATGCTTTTTGCTATGGCTGTGGAAACTGAGAATGATACATTTGACATAGTCAGAGATGTGACAGATACAATAAGTTACAAAGATCAATTATTGTTGAGCAGTGAGTTGCTGATTACTAACATGTCTGTTTTGAACCATTCTTTTTTCATATTTTTGTTCAACTAAACTTTTTTTCGGATGAAAATCCAAAGTCAAGTATCATTAAAGTGTCTGTCCTGTTATCATCACTGCTGAGGGGCTGTGCAATTATGCTGGGTTGTGAGTCAACCGCAGCTCCATATCCTGTTGTGTCTCTGCTGAACTATCACGGCTTGTTTCTGGACAGGGTTGAATGCGGAGCAACGAGTGACAGATCTATTTTTGAATCCAGTTAATTACAAACTATCATAGTACTATGTGCATAATCATAACCCATACACAAACACACACATACAGGCCACTTTACTGGTCACTGGCACCATCCAGTGGCCTTCGGAGAATCACAGCGTTTTAGTTTGGATCATTTGAACTTTGTAAATACATGATTAGAATTTTTCATCCTAAAGATATTGTATGGGCGGAATATTTTTATGAACGATCATCATTGTCATTGACCTTATTTACATTATTTATCATTATACCTTGTCTTGGTGTGACCCGCAGTAGTGGTTACATGTCAGTTTGTTTGCCCTTCATCTCAATGTTCTGTCAGCAACTAACATTCCAACACACAGTGTAACTGTTGAAAAACAACTTAACTCAAGGGGCCTATGTAAAATTAAGTGTATTATAGTTGTGTTTTACAGAACAACTTTGCAAAGCAAGGCTGGATTAGCATTGACTTGGGTCAGCAGTGTCACTTGTAAGAAGGTGAAAGACAGCTTTATTTATAGTGGCTTTTTGAATATTTGTCAGATTTCACAAAGCAACATTGACTTTGTTTACGATAAAAAGACGACTTATGTTTAGCTCAGAGGAAATGTGTGTAAAATATAAAAAAAAAATGGAGTTGAGATCCTTTTGATTTAAAGTTGGAGAAATGCCATATAGTAACTGAACATCAGGTATGCATCGGTGATATAGAGATGGGGAATGCATAAAGAAAAAAAAGAAAGAAAAAGGAAATAAACGGTTGAGTTGAAGAAAAAAGTCAGATTTCTACAAAGACATGACATATTTAATCCTGTGCTCACCCACATCAGCCATTAATTCCCCACACTGATTTGTCTTTGTTCAGTTGATGAGAAATGAACAATTACATGACCCAGACCTCCTGCACTGACACCAAACCAGATGTTAATTACACAGAAGCTTAAGAGTAGTTAAGCTTTGATTTGGGCTGTCCATATTTGAGAATATCAAAGGAAAATGTGGAGGATTTTATCAGTACAGTATTTTAACAGATTAGGTCCCCCTCCATAGTTAGTTTAAAAGAAAACCATACAACCAACTTTGATTCAGGAACTCAGTGGCTTAATTCAGTCTATATGACCTATCGAACATGTTCAAGAAAACATGATATGATAGGCATAACTTTGAACCTAATTTTCTAGAAGCAGGATAGACTTTGTTTTGTGGTGTTAAAGGGTGTTTTTCTTTTTTTATTGATGAGGATGGGAAAAGAGGCCTCCTGAGGGTGATCTTTCATTATGTGAAAATGAAGAAATTGGTATTAAGAGTTATCAAAGTCTGTAAAAATATTTTCTATATACGGTATGTACAGTTGTGTACTGTTGGCTATATTTGGCAAATTTCAGAATATAAAAAAGAGCAGTACAGTTAGATAATAGTTTATATGGTTGAAGTTTTTTTTTTTGTTTTTTCTAAGTTTCTTTTTCCTGTTTTGTAAAAGCAGTGTCTACTATGCAAACTTGGCATTGGTTATCAAGATAGAAATCTATAACTAGAGCTGTCCTTGTTAGTGCGTTTTGATTTTATTATCATGTGTGATTTGATTTGATTTGATTAGTGTGGGATATTGTTGGTTCTTTTTCCTAACTCTGGCACGCTTGAAAAGTCTTGCTCAAACTTGCTGACTGCTTGCCTCTCTATCTCCTCTAATTGTTTTCTGTACAAAGTGTAAGAAAGAATTTTTAAGACAATTAATAAATTATATTTATAAGCAATGCTGAAAATGTGCTCTGTCTCGATGGCTTATTTAAAGAAATGTTAGAATCCACAAGAGAGTGTTGGGAAATGAAAATAGATTAATAAATTACATTAATATCTCTTTGAGACCCCAAAAGCAGCTGGTTGAACTGGCCGGTAGTCTAAGAAATATCTTTGTCACCGCTTTTTACATGAAAATTGCTGTGGTCAAATGTAAAATTAACACATTTTACCAAAGGAGAATAAAGTCTGACCTATCTGAGAGAAACCTAACCACTACAAAAGTAATCTTTTGTCCCTTCTAATTCCCTTGCAGGATTATTCTCTACTGAGATGGCGGTAGCTCATTAGGAAGAGCATTTGCGATGGTTTGATCAGATGTAAAAGAGTCCTTTGATAGGATGCTAAACCCAACAATGTTTGAGTGAAAGGCTGAATGTGGCATGTTGTCTAAAAATAGTTTTTGGTCAGCTAGATTAGAAAAGGGTTATGTATGTACATTCCCCTTATTATATTACAATAATTTACTAAAATCTAATAGCTCTTTTGAAAATAAAGTTTTCACACACCTGAATTAGGACTGCATTGTCGGGAAGAATCTGTCAAGTATTACTGTTTAGTCCATTTATGTGTCAGAGTTTTATTGAGAAAGGAAACACATATACCATCAGACCCTTCATAGTGAATACACTTGAACATATAACCTTTATTTTTGCACATATAGACTTATTATAGAGATTGAGTTTTACATGTAAAACACACGTTTGCAACTTTAATTAGCCTATCACAACTCACATACAAATTTAGCTTCTCTTCAGTGTCTACAAACTTTATCACCAGAAAAAATATATAACAGTAAAGCCTCAAAATACTTCTGTCACATAGTGTCAATCTTTGCAACCAAAAAAAAAAGCAGTCCATTTAAGAGTGACAAAAATGTGTTCAATAACAATATAAAGCCAGTAGTGGGGTGATAAGTGTTTAGAAAGGTTGCTTTAAAGCACATCCCTTCACTTCTATCAAGCAGACCTTCATCTACAGGTAGGATAGCTTTCACAGAAAGCACAAATATAGTATTCCACTTACTGGTCAGTAGCCTGTTTGACTATCTCTGCAGCTGCAACCTCATGTCAAACTCATCATTTTCTTCCAGCCAATTTGGAGCATTTAAACAGGGACCTATGCCTGGTTTTAGAGCCTTGAAACTAATTTGAAATGATGTTGCTTCTATCCCCTTTGATGAACCAAACTGGGCCAATGACTGCTTTCAACAGGACTTGGGTTGCAGAGTTCTGGGCATTTGGATTCAGTTAGGGATCAGATGATCTCCTCAGATGCCTCTCCTTTTTTCCCAGAAATGAAGGCTAATGTGGCCTGGACCAGAGCCAGTGTGATCAGTGCACGTTCTATGCACAGCTGGGCAGTGCCAACTCACAGCTTGATATCCTGTGATTCTGACATTTTGGCAAGTGTCTTTTTGACCCGTAGAGCTGTGAGGCGGCAGGCTGGGTTGTGGGCCCAGCATTCTGTCATCAGCTTCCCCATCTGTCTCAAACACTGAGAAGAAACAGACCTCTGTTACTGAGGGCATTTATCTGTTTGTCACTGTATAATGAAGCATATTTTAACATATTTTACCTCATCACTGGTCCATCGATTTGGGAAGGATGGTCGAAGTTTCTTAATGCATACCACCTCCCTCATGTCTTCATAAGAGGGATCTGTGGGAACTAACTCATGATATGGTAACTGGTACTCTTCAAGGATTCCTGTGGCAAGAAAGTCACAGATAGAACACTGTTTAGATAAGGCTTGGCTTTTAAAAATAGTTTTTTGGGTCACAAAAAATGAAAATGAATAGTGAAATCCATCCACTTCTTTATATTTACCTCCTGAGACACAACGTCGAGCGATCTCCCAGAGGATGAGTCCAAAGCTGTACATGTCGGCCATGATGTATGACTGAAAGTGGCTCCGGTTCAGCGTTTCATCCAGAACCTCTGGGGGCATGTAGCGCTTTGTACCGACTCGAGTGTTGGGAGGGATATCAACCTCATTTGTATCACTGCAGAGTCGGAGATCAAATTAATGACTTTAAATGAGAGATTACTTGGCTTTGGGCAAGACTGATTTCTCTCAAAAACATTTTAAGCAAAACTTAATTCGACAAGGCATGAATTCAAATGAATAATGAAAGTGGAATCATGTTGAAACATATATGAAAATATTACCTGATGAACTTTACAGCCAGTCCCAAATCGGCTATACAGCAGGTCCCATTTCTTTTAACCAGTATGTTCTTACTCTTCAGATCCCTGTGAGCAATAGCAGGTTTGCCCTGAGTGCCAAAGATCTCCGTGTGGAGGTGACAGAGCCCTGACACAGATGAGTAGGCCAAGCGCAGCATGGCCTTATTGTCCAGAGTGGTTGACTTGAGGTAGTCATACAGAGATCCGTTTTCATGGTAGTCAGTGATAAGATAGAGCTGGGTCCAAGAGCCAGTTCCTTTGATATCTGCAGCGATGAATCCTGTGAAGTGATGGGTAAAGGATGGAGGAACGACAGAGAAAGCCAGGGAGTTACAATCTTCACATCACTTCAAAATTGTTCACACTATTGGGTAATTTCTTTGTTTTTCAATACATTAACTGCAGTGGGTATTTTTAAAGGCATTCTCCTCATTTCGGAGATTGCTTCCTCATAAATATATAACTATGTAGTATCAGTTATGCCGATAATGAAACTGAGCCGTTTAAAGTTAATCAATCCTTTCTTTTCTGGGTTCTGAGCATTTATCCTGTGAGTGATTCAATAAAAAGGTGATTATCATACTTTTTGTATGATTTCATTAACTACTGCTGTAATAAAATGATTTCTTTTTTTAAAGTTTTGCAGTATACACATTTTAAGCTTGACTGTTTCCACAGAAAATCGACCTCTGATTATTCAGGATTTGCAGTCAAAGTGAATGGACTCCTGGTTATAATGTTTAATGTCTGTTTGAGTGAAGTGTAGCACAGCATAATGGATACAACCCATAAGTATTTTAATCATGTTTATTCAGTTTGACTTTGATTTTTTACTTAAAACAATGGATGCACCTTATCATTAACACTGAAAACAAAATTGTTTTAACTAACCTAATTAATCTTCCCTTCAATCCACAGTTAAATACTGATTTAGATAATTACTGCCATATCATTAAGTACTTTTCATGTGTTTTTTATTCAATCTCAAATTTGTTCTTGCATCAGACTAAAATGTATCAAAACAGTCAAACCGAGAACTACACAGAGACAGAGAAGTCAGGATAACAAAAATACATCATGGAAAGGCAGGGAAGAGAGAAACTATACTCACCCAGAATGTTCTCATGTCTCATTAACACAGTTTGGTAGATTTCAGTCTCTCTGAACCAACTGGCCTCCTCGGTGGTGAAAAAAACTTTGACAGCCACTTTTTCTCCTCTCCATCTGCCCATCCACACCTCTCCATACCTCCCCTTGCCTATCTGCTTCACCATTTGAATCTGCTTGGCTATTGTTCTCTGGACCTGAGTGGGATAAAATGCAGTAAATGCTTCATTAAGGTCAGAGTTCTCAGTACAGAGATTCCACAACGACTGAACACAAAGATTTACATTGCATTGTTTGGAAGTGGGTGCAGTGGGGTCATCTCACCAACAGGGGGAGCCCTGAGCCTGAACCAGAACTTTGGGATTGTTCTATCAGATCCTTCAGGGATTCTCCGGGAGGAATGTAGGTCTCATCCTGTTCAAGACTGATGCTGTACCGAGGTCGGGACTCTTGTCTCTTGTACCTGTAAAACAGAATTTGGTAGTGCCATGTCATGTCCTGATAACAAGCAGTACCAGGAAATGACACGACATGGTGGTTCCAGAACAAAACAGTCTTGTCTGTTACAAATATATTACCTGAAGTAGCAGAAGACGATAATGGCAGCCAATATAATACTGCACACAGTGACGGAAATCAATAATGCCATATGGTGGATCTTCCCGTCGACATAGACTGGGATATGAAGAAAGAAAATTAGAAGAGAGAATGTCCGAGAATCAATTTATAACAAGCAAAATATGACAAAACATTTTGCTCATTGGGCTACTCTCAAGTCTCTTTCTGTTGTGTACAACTGTGTGATTAAAGTGCAGCATCAAGATGTCTTCATGGAATCACATGGAATCATTCTTTACTTACACAATTGAGCTCAGATACACAATCTTCAAGGGTAAATACAAAATTCATGAAACCCCTCATAGAAAAAGAATTTTAGAATCCAGAAATACTTTCTTTTACAATGGAGTTATCTTGTTAATTCACCCTGGAACACAGTCACTCTGGTGCTGGAGTACAGTAAATCATGCACAAATCATATTTCACTGATTGATTTTTCATTTTCTCTTGGCAAACTCTTTCTTGCATCAAGACCCCCGTCAACAGCGTGAGAAAGCCCTTGCTCTAGTCGATGAATTCTCGTGTTCCCCTATGATAGAGTTACGGATTGATGACTGCCCTCAGCGTCTGCTCGGGCTTGCGATTTCCCCGGAATCTAGACTCCCTGTTCCTCACATACTCAAAAAGACTGTTACCCGCACACACACACACAGCACTCTTTGACTATCTGACAAAGGCATGACAGTTCTGAATCGTGTATGCTTTGACAACATTGCTGATCATGTCCACTGCCCTTATTATTGTCATCATCAACAACTGGGCAGAGCAGTGCAGACATTGGACTGATGACACACTTACGGGGTGGATTGAGTGGTGGCAGGGTGGGACGCAGGTATTTGTTACAGTAATCTTCATCTGTGCAGCACTCTAGAGATCTTCTGTGACGTGAGATGCCCGTATCCTGCGGACAGAAAAAGTAATAAAAACAGACGTGAGTTTGTTTTCTCTGCTTTGGGGATGAAAAACATTGTTATCTTTCTCCATAATTTTTGCTTTTCATCTATTATGAAAATAATCAATATTTTGACACGTGAAAAATGAATTATTTCAGCATTACCGGCAATGTGAATATGATTTGGTGCTCTTAAAAGTATCATAAAGTAACCTGGAAAGAGCTTATAAACAATGTTGAGCAGTGGTTAGAATCCCCTGCTTTGTACACTCACCCTACACTGAAACTCTGACCCAGCCAGCCCGAGGCAACCTGCAGTCTGGATCGACACACCTCCTTCCTCCTCGACCATTGTAAAACAGTAGCCATCAGTTCTGGGGGAAACACAGTGAGTAAAGCCATCTATATCAAACACGGGAAACAAATATGTATATCTATCTGTGTGTGCATTTCCTGTATCCGTGCCTTTCCTCCACATTTTACCTGCATGTGTTATTGGTTGAATCTTCTGGGCAGTGGTGGTAACAGTGACACCACAGGAATCTCTGGGAGGATGAAGCAGGAGCCGTGCTGCCAAACGTTTCCTTCCCACTCTCCACTGCCTCCTTACTGGATGCTCTGAGCAGCATACTGTCCAGTATGTTGCCTATAATCAAATAAGGAAGGGGAAAATAGGAGAGATTGAGCTGGGAGACAAAACACACTGACACGAACGCTCATTTCAGCATTCAGAAGGTAGATCTCCACAGTGGAAAATACAGAACCAAGAAGGTGAGAAACACAGTCTTATATTGAGTGTAAAAATGCATCTACGTTACTGAAAGATGTTTGCTATATCAATTCCAGCTTTACATAATTTTTTTTAAAAGTATTTAAAGTAACATAGCAAAAACAATTCTGAGATAACTGAACCAGCTACCTTATTGTATATTCCCATTTTAACTTATTTTCTTTAAAAATGTGCTATTACTTGGTTATTTGCCACCTTGGTCAGAATATATTCTTACAAAAAAACATACACTATAGACCATCTTGGGCCTGATACACACACTAGGGAAACATGCTCTTTACATGTACATTATGGTAGTTTGACACTATGTATTTACATCTTTGCAGTTTATCAAGACACAATTTTGTCAAAATTTGGTGTCTGTAGGTTTGTCTCATATGAACTGACAAACAGTGAGTGAAGACGGCAGAGCCAAGCTGTCAAATATTAAATTAGCAAACTCTGCAGTCTCATAATGTCTAACCCGAAATATAATCTGCTTTACTGTGGTGTAGCGCATCAAATTCCACTCAAATACGGAAAGATAACTTGGCCCTGCCAAAATCATATTGTATAGAGAAAAATGATTAAACGCATTATGCCATGAAATGTGTTCTCAAAGCAGTTGCTTTTACTTTAAATTGATATAGCTGCTAATAATACGAACAAAGCATGTATATTCACTGGTTATCCCCTTTCAAAAGGACACCTGTTTTTCACTTGAGGGGGGGAAAATAGTCACGGAAGTGTCTCGCCTCCACAGCTTTCAAGATTTGCATTCATTCCAGCAAGATCATTGATGGCAGATGCTTAACAGCTGCAAGCAAAAATGGTCCAAAGCAAGTACTGAGTCTTTCCTCTAAAATAAACTCTTCCTCCTATTTCAGCCCCATCCATTTTCAAGTTTCCTTTTGAGTGAAAGCCTATTCTATTCTCAGAATTGCAATACTGCCATGGTAAAAATGTTGGAGAAATTCATTGTAGAACATTGAATACAGTCAGTCAAAGATTTATTTGCATGAATACTGTTATGTTAATGAGATTTCACAAGCAATTTGTAATAGACTAATTCCACACTATCCACAATAGAGTGAATCAATTTTGACAGTGAATGCTTTGAGACGTTTTATAGTCTATTAGATGCTGTTATCAACTATCTATCAGCTGGAGGTGACTTATTTAATCCTTCACCTTCCATCTTCCTCAGGTCACATTTTAAAGTGTCCTGGGACGGAATCCCCATATATTCTGCATTTAAGGTTAACTCCGCTTGCTGCTGATTACATTTTGAAAGGGCTAAAAGCATACATTACTGATTACATTACTGAAGCATTCAGTAATGTATGGGAACATATTATTGAGTACCATTAAAGTGTATGCAGATGCACACAGGTTTTGTTTATTCTGCTTATCTGTAACTCTGCATAGTGTTTTTGTCACTTCTTAAATGTATATTCAGAGAAAAAAGGCATTTAGTTCTCTGAATTGTAATTAAAAGAAAGATAAGAATATTTTTTTTCTCATCAAAGACAGACGCCATTAAATGGTGATGTGTTCATGCTCATTTATGTCATTTGTGCTGACGACAGATTTCAAGTATACAGATAATTGAAAAAATACTGATAAACTAAGAATTTACAGCACATAGGATGCCAAAGATATTCCAAGAGCTCGTGAGACAAAGTCAGTATTAATGAGTCCCTTTACATCAGTCCCGTTTCATGATAATACAAAAATAACAGATTATGAATGTGAATTTCATTCAGAAAGTGTCCACACAAGTGACCTCTTTCAAGTTCTATCTAGCACTTTGAGAAGTGTGCAATCCAGCACTTTGCTTTGTAAAAGTCCCACTTGTACACAGATAATGTATTGACGAATCTGAAAGAAAGGGGCGGTGGGGTTTAAAGGGGTCACATTAACAATTGACCGATTTGAGCGAAAGGGAGCGAGGAAGAGTAGGAGGGGGAGAAGAATAGGGGATTAACAAACAAGAAGTGACAGAGCTGCGGGGAACTGGTGGGCAGTTTAGCAGCACACAGAGGGGACAGAGCAGAGGCCACTGGCCTTTTCCACCCTTTCTCTCACTCTGCCCCCTCCCTCCCATCACTCCATCCCACTCCCTAATGCTCACTCACTTTGTGCTTCATTTGTTGCCAACTTCTTCCTCCAGCTTTCCTTTCTTTAGTCTTTCTCCTAAGCTTTCCTGCTAATATTCATTAACTGAAGGAACATTCAGGACTCTTTATCCCATCATTTAGACCTCCTTAGATTCTTTGTTCCGCTACTTTTTTTTTTCTCTCTTCAACTTTATTGTTTAATGCAGTCACATCCCGTTTCTCTTTTCATCTTCCACACTGCCAGATCTTTCCAGTGGAGTGGACGGCACTGGATTGTCATGTGAGGTGCCGCTGTGCTGTTGACAAAACATAAAGCCTTTCACATCCAACCTGCACCTGGGATCCTTGGCTGCTACTCTGAGAGAGCGTGAGTGTGAATGTGTGTGTTCGTGTACTAGTGAGAATGTAAGTGCATGTGTGTGTTTGTGTATTTGACAGAATTACTGTGGGAAAGAAACAAATAAGGAGAGTAGCTTTTTTTAATCTTATTTTAAGAAATCACCTTACATTTTAAGGTGAAGCAACCAAAAAAAGCGATGAATGAATCTGGAAACTTTGGTTCAGCTGCTTCCACTTACTACATATTTCATTCCTGTGCATCCTTGATTTTACAAACATTATACGACATAGCTGTGGCTTGGTCAAATGACAAAATGCTAACTGTTGTTTGCATCTTTGCATATGGCGGGATACAGTATTTCTTTAATTTGGCAACAGAGATATTAAGTTTTCATATCAACTGTATCACCTTACAGCTCTCTTTTTGTTTTTTTATTGTTTTGTTCTATTTCTAATTATTCAGATATTTGAGTTTTGCTGTGTCTATGCAAACTTTTTAGAAGCAGCCCGGGGTGCATCGCAAGTCTTTGCGAAATTCTTTGTTCTTGTAAGAATTTTTTCAAATTGTTGCCTTTTTTAACTTATTTGTCATGCATTGAAGTTTGTTATTTTTAAGGATTTTCAACTATCATGTCTTATAAATGTCATTATGGACGGGCTATTGACACACATAGTTATGCATGTTTTTTTAATTAAACAGTTCCTGTTACATCTTTCTTTGGGAGAGCTGTGTGATGTTCAAGACCGGAAGAAAACTTCTCTGCATTCTCATCTTTCAGGTGGTTAAAATTGTTGTAATTTGAGGGATCAAGCTTTATTTATGCTCTGTATTAAGTAGCACATGCATAAACTGATTTGATCTTGCATCAAATTGGCTACCTTTCACAGCACCTTGCCGACGCCATAAATGTTTCAAGCCCTCTTACTAAAACAGCTTTTCAGATGGCAGTTGAGGCTCTCAGGTCTCCCCAACAGGCCTTTTTTGGCTTGATGGCAGGATATGGGGGCCACTGTCAACATGAAATTAACAAGCATGGCCCCTCAAACCAAACACTTTGGCCTTTTCTTTTCAACAGATGTAGCTTTGTGCAAACTGACACAAAAAAGAGAAGAAAAAGATTTTTAGATAGGCTGTGGAGATGGACACGAGGGAAGCGATATTGTGCATGAGAGAGCAAGATGAACAGAGAAGATCTGGGGTAAGATAGACAGACAGAGGGGAGCAGAAAAAGAGGGAACATATTCATTAGTTATCCTGACCATGTCAAACAAGGCCAACCAGAAAAGCCCTTTCATTGAGTCCATGTAAACACTGCCCGCCTCCCCCTTCCACTTAAGACACACTCATTTGACAACACTGCTCCCCTTCTGCCCTCTAAGTAGCAGTTCATCTTCCAGGTGTTTGACACGCTCTGTACGGGAAAAGAAACATGGTTCTTTTCTTTTCCTTCTTGGTCTCACTCCTCTTAAGTTTTAGAAACTGTTTTTTTTTTCTGTCTACGGTTAAGTACATTCAGTTCCTGCTCTTAACTCCAAGGCCGTCTTCCTGTCAGTGCTGAGATGAGCCGAGCCATCCCACATGTGCAGGAATGCGTTAATGAACCCCACTTTCTGATGCTGGGAAGCCAAGGTTGCATGACCCACTGTTTTGGCTATATGCATGTGTTTTTCCTTCAACTATGCAACATACTTCTCCTTCACACATATTCCTCCTTTAACTGAGTTTTTTGGCCATCATAAGTTTTTTAATCAATTGCAAAATCCATCAGCACTCTAAAAACTAGCTTTTAGTACTTCGTGTCAAATCTGCTTGTTCCATAAAGTGAAGACCTTGGAACTTGAGGGCGACGATTGTGGAGTTATTTGTTTTTTTTACTTGACTGTTTCTTTTGCATCCCTACAACTCAGACAAGTGACAATAAAGCTACTACTTAAACAAGAAGAAATGTAAGAACTTGGATAACAATAAAGGCCTAAATGGGAACTCACATTTAATTTATTTAAATAGATTTTACATCAGCCTAATGAGAAAACTATCACTCATCTATGTGACTAGTTTTAAATCTAGAGTTGGGTAACATTCATGGACAAAATACAGCTTATAAAAGCAGGTAAAAATGTTTCCCTGAAGGGACCAGTACAAAAAATCTAGCGCTACACAAGAGGTGAGGGGACACTGTGGCATTCAGCCCTCCTTTCCTCCAACACAACATTGTCAACAGACTTCCTTCGAGTCTTCCGTCATTATGTCATGCTGATGAATGATGCAGTAATGAGGCAGTGCCACTCTTTGCTTATACAGCTGTCATCCACCAGCTTTGTGCTTCAACCAGTGGAGTGTGTGTGAGTCTATGTGTGAGTCTGTATTTGATGGAGATGGGTGACAGACACACAAGGATGACAGAACTCTTAAATATTCCAGATGCCTCTCAGTGTTCAGTGCTGGGATACATGGGAATGATGAAGCAGACCTTGAAGGAGGTGTGAGGGAACAAAGCTAAGAGCGAAAGAGGACCAGCTGGTCTCTTCATCAAAAGCTCCTTTCCTCCCTTTCACGGCCATCTGTGTGCTCCTACTCATCACAAAACAGCCCACATCCATTTGCAGACAGTGGGCATCCGGCTGGATCAGTGGGCAGTGCCTGTGTGCTGCCACTGGTTCAGGTCTGACTCATAAACTTTCTCCCAATTTGACGACGTGCTACCACCTAAAGCCGAGCTGTTGGGAAAGAATAAAAGCAGAGCTTTTGCAGTTGTTACATTGTAAAACAATCTCTTGTGCTACAGTGAAGTCAACGCTGTGTGTCAGTCTGACGAAGCTAATCAGATCTGAACTGGCCATTTGTTGATCCTATTCATAAATGATCTAATTGAATTTACTGGCTATTGCCTCTAATGTTTATTTCATCATGATTATTGGCACTATGGTAAATAACCGATAAGAAATATTAACTGCTTATAAAACCCAACCTAAGGAATAGAATTAAACTATTAAAAAAATTTTAAACTGTCCCAGAGTTACAGTTCTCCAAATCTCTATTTAAGAAACTACTGTTAAACAACAAGAAGCTTTGGTGATCCCCTACAGATTCCTTAAAGCATCTGTTTTCATATCAGACAAATGTGTGTGTCACAAAGGAATGCTTTATGTGAAAAAGCATATGCAGAAACAGTCAGCCCAGTGCCTGTGTAGTATCACTATATCATTGCAGTGTTTAAAACATATCCAGTTTAAACAGCCTCCCCTTCATATATGGCCAGTACACTAAAATATAGTTCATGAAAATAATAAATAAACATTTGGCACTTAATAGTAGTTCCCCTTGGTATATAGTTGTTGTTTTCCTGTTTAACTATTTTCCAAACATTTTCTGTGCCTCTAACAACATAGTTCAACTGCTTTCAACAAAAGAATTACAAATTGTTCAGCTTTGTTGGGAAATTAGAGCCATGAATTTAGCTATAACAATATTCTAAAATACTTTAATCACTAGCTCTTTGTAATTTTGAGCTGACATTTAAATGAATGGGGAAGTTTTCAAATCTTTAAAAGTTTGTACTACTACTACTTTAGCATAGCATAAGATGGAAATAATGTAGTGGGGGAAACAAATCATTAGGACTATAACTTTTGGTATTGATATCTTTTCAACTTTTGAAATGATTCAACCTTTTGTCAATTTCTGCATCCATTGAAATGGACTGACTAGCCCTCAAGTCCTTCAAAAAGTTGAACCACTTTCAGCAGAATACTTCAGCAAAGTTTAAGTTAGAAACACCATTCAAATATTAAACAGATCTCAAGCTTCCAGCTGCAACTGTCTTTTCTCTTCAAAACAGTGACAGTTTCCAAATCATCTACATGTTTGCTCCTTCAACATTTCTCAATTATTATGTTTTAGTTGAAATTAGAATAAGACATCAACGAAGTGACGTGACACGTTCCAGCTGCTGCAGCATATCTCCAGTCACAAAAACGTTCAAACTACTTCAGTTTACTGCCACATCGTTCATATACAAAATATACCTTGAAACAAAAGGAAATTTTCCTCTTTTAGCTTTACTTTGCTCAAGATTCAGAATATTTCTGGAAAGATTTGTGATGACATTTCCCCGTTTTTATTATTTTGATTTGTGTAGCCAATGCTTCCAGGTAGTTTTTCTGTCTATATTGTTCAAATGCATTAGGATTGTAAGTCCCCCCCCCCCCTTTCTTTTCCTATCTTGTACATGTTTTGATTGTTGATATGTATCCTCAACAAGATAATTGATAGATAAATAATTCAATTGGCTGTCAACACAATATCTGTGGCTGATTATGACGTTGTGTTTTGTAATAAAAGAGGTACAGAATATTAATCTGTTTAGTAACTGATTCATCTTGTTTTAACAACGGCCAAGAGGAAGGAGATACATCAGTAAAAATATGATGTAAGTGCCCTGTTTATCACTCAAATGTCATTGAAAAAGAGGTGTATGGCAGAAGATCCCGGTCATGAAATGTATGACTTCAGTGAAAATTCTAAATATTAAAAACATTTTAAAAAGAAAAATTACACAATAATACAAATATGGTTCTAAAGGGATTTGAAAATGTCAGCCTCGGTTTATGTGTAAATGCAGTGTTCACTATCTTTCTGGTGCAAACTCATTTATACAGTTTGTGCTTGTATCTTGTAAAACATGCCCCCAAACCCTTGGTAAGGTTATCCAGTCTTAAACTAATTTCAAAATCAAGCTGACAGATGTCAGTGATCAAAAACAAAATCAAACAGCCTGTGTTAGTGCCTGTCTGACAAATGGTTGGACCATAGTTATCCCACCTCAAAATCTGTTTGTTGACACAGAATATAACATTCTTAGACTATGATGTACCCTCCCAAAATAATAAGTAGCATTGAGTTACAACATACACACCCTGACGAGTCATACAAAACTGGCAGCTATTTTTAATCATATTGGATATGCTACTCCCTTGGTATCATCATGTGACTCATTGTTCCATCATGGTGGTATGCAAAAACCATGCTCATAAACTGATAAACAATGGCCTCACATTAGTTGGCCATGGCAAATACAACAACTCAAGATCAAAATCACACTGAACACACTGTGTTGAAATGAAACACACAAAGACTCCATCCACAAGCCTTGATGCAATTTAATAAATGAACAGCAACATCGGTAGAGTAAGGAGCCTTTTTTTAACCATTGTGTTGCATCCAAATCACATGATGTTAAAAAGGAACATAGAACACGTTTTAGAATGTAGGGGGAGTATGCTGTTTTTTATAGTACTGAGCAGTTAAAAACTTCATGAATGTTTATCACACAACTGGACAAAAAAGCTATTTTACCAAATTTGGGGATTAGAGAATATATTCTAATCATTCAACATTGCATATGTCTGTACGTAAATTGAGTAACAAATGATTAAAAACCAAATGATGTTCATGATCGTACAAAGAAACATATTAACACTGGAATTTTGATATAAATCATTCCATTGACAAAATATCTAATAATAACTAATATGCAAACATCTAAAGAAATGAATGAGGAAAAAGTTGAAAACCAGTACTGGACAAATAACCAGGTAGAGAAACATTTTCACACAAATGCCTCTTATTTTTCTGGGAAAGTCTTGCTTGTTTTAGCAATACAATGCCACACCACTTTCTGCTCAAAGCAATGTGGTATATCTTTTGGGATTCTCACGCAAAACTCAGGAGGACTAATAGAAAAGTTCCAGTTGCCTTTACTTAAACTGTTAAGATTACCTGGATAACTGAAAATAGATTTATTTATATGGATTTGGTTTGAAATTGACTGCCATCCTACCTAGAGTTTAAATTTCTAATTTTATCTGAATGATTTTCAATGATTTCCTCACGTTTTTTTGTCAAACTGGGGATCCTGTTTTTTTTTTCCAAGCTATAATTTGTCATTAATGATCATTCTGATCACTTGTAGTTGCCGTCTGTGTCAAACTGTCACATTAATTTTAATTTTAATTTCCTTGTAGGTCTTAATGAGCCATAAATTGCCCCGATCCCAACTTTTTTAATGTGTTGGCGGGTATGATGTGATAGAATTCTTCTCAAGTTCCTAAATGTGAGCAAGGTGGTGTAAGGGTGCACGTTAAAAATCCCAGTGAATGACTAGATTAATTTCTTGCTGTAGCAATAAATTGGATTAAATTTGGGTCAACAGTGAATGTGACATTTGTAAAAACCTTGAATGCGACATAAACAGCCTACAAGTTTAACTTTGTTCAACTGGAATGCGCAGAAATAGCTTGTTTATAGTGAAGGCTCAGGGTTTTATTAGGTTATTCAAATGGGTCACAGTAACCCACTCAACAGCATAACCCAGGGTAACCCTGGCGCTCAGGGCAATTTTTGGAATAATGTGTTCTAGCGTGTAGGGTGATAAGAGACTGGGTGATATAAACAATGTGTGATGGCTGTGATGCTGTTTTTGACCTTGGCGAATTCTAGTGAAAAAAACGTTGCTATTTCACTTGAGACATGACAGGCAAAGGCAGTTTTACTTTTCTTCCTAAAGCACCAAGTGGACCTGGTAGGAAAAAAACAACCCTAAACACACATTTTGAAGTTTATTTCAGTAAACAAGCCCACAAAATTCCACAAATAATCATTTGAAAGAACATGGATGGAAAGCAGATGTTTTTACATAAACCTTTTTCGCGTTTTATGTGTTAAATGTGTTTTACGTTATTCGTGTTAAGTTTATGCACAAAGTGATTCCATCCTGAACTGCATGTAAAATGTTTGCATAGATTTTTAAGGTACTGTTTTATTCTTATTACACAATCATCCCTTCCCCATTCACACTGATCTTAATATATCCAAAAACATAAGTATTGTCCTTAATTTGATTTAGCCACTCTGCACTTCTGACACAAGATAACAAACTACTGTGACTAAGAACCGCAATGAGCATGAATGCAAAATCACCCACTTATAGTATAAGGAGCATGTAATGAGAAGCTATAAACTATCTCTCTCAGGAACACATCTAACCATCCCTTGTGGCAATTAAAACAGTCAGTCACACAAAAAATAACAACTAACACACACAATCAAGCCATAGATACCTCATAACAATTGGAAAATATTACTTAAGACTGAATGATGAACATAACAATCTGAACTGTAAAATGTGAGTGTGAGCACAGAGTGTGTGCATGTGGTGTGAGTACGTGTCTGTTTTCAGAGGGAGGTCTGACTGTGTTAACATTACAGCTGCCGTGTGTTTATTTCTAAAAGTTCTGGTCTGTGGTCTTTCAGTCATCTCCAGTCACTTTCCATCCATTTACAGCAAGCATATTATCCGTACGTGTAAATGTGTGTGTGTGTGTGCACGGAGGAGTACTGATCTATTTGCTATTAATGTAGGGAAAATATGAGGAATATCCATGTTAGTATGTGTTCATGTGTGAAAGAGCAGTAGTATGAATGTTTACAGCTGTACGCGTCTCCCTGTCTCCTATGCCTGATTAGCCTCCCATTAAATAAGTCACATATCGCCCATCAGTGGCTCCAGGCCTTCGCTGTACTATCTCACTGGCCAAATATGCTGTTAGCTGAAGCCCTGCACTCAAACATGCACAGACACTCAACATCCACTCCCATCTGCACACCCATTAGGTACCTATCATAGCATATGATTATTGTCTCCATTGCAAATCCATTTGGTTGAAGGTGTGCATCCAGATAACCACAAATAACCTTAAATTACAGGCTGATTTTATTCGTTGTTTCTGCCACATTCTCTCCCTTATGTGTCCCCCAGCAAACCCAAAGAGTAACTAATTCATTACACTTACATAAAATCAATCTTTTCTGAGTTTGCTAAACAACACAAAATGTCACACAGTCTTCTTCATGCCTGTTAGTGAAATAAAGCCTTATTTTCTGGATCTTTGACATATACCACTCAGCTTCAGAGATGTGTGAGGTGCCCTGTTGTAGAGAGAGATTCATAAAATGAGGAACTGAGCTGTAATTTAAGCAATAGTCTTACAAAATATTTTTTAGAAAACCTTTCTCTATGTTGAGGTATGGGTTTGAAAATGGTAAATAAATTACAGCACATAACCACGAGCCTCTTTAACATTTCAATTGCTGACAATTAGCACTATTCTTTCTTGTCATACACCTGCTTTACTTTCATCTTCTTTTAAGAATTCCTATAAAAATTTCTTCTCAAATGACATTTTACTGATATTTTGTTAAACAGTTGATTTTAAAACATAACACAATCTCTGTTACAGAAGGATACTTTGTGATGCACTATATCAAAAACTAACTTTTCAACATTAATTGTAAACCATCAACCTGCACGGGGAGGAAACTTTTAAACTTCCTTTGGTGATGTCATTCTTTTGTTAAATTGGATTTATGCTTAGGAGCTGTTGCCATACAGAAAGATGAATGTCCACTTTCATATTACATTATCTTCTGATTCCTGATTTTAAAGTTTTTACCAATCAAGAGCTTCATAGACAGATGCCACTGGAAAGTTTTTACCACATTAACTATTAACAGGGATTTAGTAACAGCTATCTAACATAAATTAGCTGGTTCTGAACAGCATCATAGGATATACCATAGAAGAAACATGGACACTTCGAATAGATTTTTCTTTTTCCCCTCAGTCTGTTTCTGATTTGTTCTTTCCCTTCTTTGTATAGGTTGTAATATTACACCTTTCCAGTCAGCAAGGAAAAACATTCTGACATGATTTATTCATACAACAGGTCTAGTAGGTTTTATAGGCATTGTATGTTGAGTCTCTCTTCTTTGCTTGCTCACAAAAAATGGTCCATAAGTTTGGGAGTTGTGGGAGTGGGAGGTATTATGGAGGGGCTGCATGTGCATGGAAAACCCTAAGCCAGCTTTCCTCTGTTCCACCTCACCTGCTATCTGTCCATCAGTCTTATACTTTGCTGTGCAACTGTTATGATCAAGATTATGTCACAAGAAATGGCCGCAACATCAGCTTAAATAATGTATCTAAATGCATATAAGTGTTCCCCGAATACAGCTACTTTGGGGATTTTGTCCTCTAATTATTCAATAAAAAAAGTCAAACATTTTGCTGAAGCCTTTATAATAATACTACTTTAAAAAAGAAGAAAACAAATTTGCTCAGTAACTCTCTTGCTCTCTAACTCACACTGAAGATCCCTTGCTCCAGCTGTGTCTTAAGAAGTCAGCGCCAGACCGGTAATCTGACTGGGATAGAAGTTACTGGATCTGTATCCATTACAGGATGTAATACCCTGCAGTCCCAAACTTTCCACACTTCTCCTTATTTCACATTTTAGAGGTCATTTCAAGATTACTATTTCTCTAACATTTTAGTTCAAGTAAAATACGGTACATCAGGCAAAAATATCAATATCTGCTTTTTTTAAACTAACCCCTGCCTTCTGGGTCCTGCCTTTGTTAATTGAACCCTGTGAATGACCACTGACATGACGTGGGGAGGGTTAAAGGAAAAATAAGCCAGCAGCCACAAAGAGGAAAATAAAACTCTACATCTGAGGGTTGAGTTTACTTCAGGACACCTTCAAAACCTTTCCCACAACAGGCAGCAACATCTTAACTCTCAGCATTACAGTGGGCAGTTCTAGTGAGGTATTAGTTTCCAGAAAGTGAACAGAATGCATTTTGCCAGGAAGCTTGAGACAGAAACGCAGAAAGAACAACCGGCAGTTTGGTGCAACGAGTCAGCTCACAAACTTTGTGCTGCTCACTAATTAAAATATGCCTTTTAACAGATATTTTGAAGTCGGCTGTGATAGCTGATTATAGTTTTGTCAGGGCCTTCCTGAGGACTGTGTGACCTACAAATCTTCCTTGTTTGTGTCTCTGAATAGACTAAACGTAATTCTTTTTTCAGAAGACAAGATAATTCAATGGTATTTTTGGTGACAAAGACCTGCAAACAATACAGAGCACAGTGTCACATCTTCCCTGTACCTGTCAAAAGGACATTCAGAAGAGTCCACAACTACCCTGTCACTATTCTGCATAGAAACTTAAAATCATGAAGCAAGTTTTAGATGACACAAAAAACTAAATGTGGCATGCAATTTTTTTCTTACAAGCGCCTGAAGCTGAATAATTTCTATGATTAACTCAGGTTGGAGAGTTTTTACTTCTACATTCTCACACGATGTGGAACTGGAGCAATCCAGCCACACAGTGGAAATTCAGATTTTGTTTTCTTCAAAGCAAATATACATTTCTGCAGCTTGCAACCGTCTCATTAGCGGGCAGTGACAAAAGCAAAGCAACTGGCAGAGCTTTGACTGTGAAAACTGATACAGCAGTGCTTATTCCCACCAAGGACAATGAAATGTAAGCTATCACGCTCCCTCTTCACTTCCCAGAACTCACATGAAGGGCTGCAGCCCGGTGTAGGTGGAAGGTCACTGGAGATGTGTGTGTGTGTGAGTGATTTATAAAGTGTGTGAATTCCCTAACTGAACTGAATACAATTTCCTTCGCTTTATTTGCTGCAGAGACAACGATAGAAATGCTAAAGGGCAAACACTGCCCTGCGTGCAGATACAACGCAGAGCTTGTCTGCTACTCGCCCACAAGCCTACAATGACTGCAGTTTACCTGTGGCAAGAGCACCAAGAAACACAAGCTGACCAAGTCTAGACCTCCATTCAGTCAAGCACCCGTGAGCTGTTTTCGAGAGAGAGAGCTCATGAAGACAGGAAGGAAAGGGGGGTATATTAAAAAAAAGAGAAGAAAACATAGGAGCAAATAAAGCTACATATTTTTTTTTAAAGCTTAGAGTAATTTTGAGGTGCTGTCTTTTGGTTTACGAATAGCGTTGGACATTATTTGGCCATCTGTAAGATATCCCCACACTGGACACTGGAAAGCTACCTGAATTTTTACAGATTACACAAGCAGTGTTGACTTGTGACCCTAACCTTACCAATATTGCTGGCTAATTTACTAGATGAAGCAGTTACTGCATAGGATAAACAAACAATTTATATTTATGTGGGAAACCTTCTTAGATACCATTTCATTCCAAAGCCCCAAGTATAAAACCATGTCATCTGAAACACTTTGAGTAGAAAAACATATTTTACAAATAGAAATACTTAGCATGAAAAGTCTTATGTAAGGCAGAGCAAGTCTTTGTACATAGGAAGAGTTACCATGTTGTAATGTTAAATCTGAACGGGACGAAACTGGCTAACCGACAGATGTTTAGGTAAAAAAAAAGCACCTGTTTTTAAAAGATTGGTAAAAATCATTCAAATCCAATAACTCCCTTTTAAGTGTGCTTATTATTATGCCCAGATCTTTCACCTACCAGGGACAGGGAATACCTTTTTTTATAGTTCTGTTCTTACACACAACTTTGCAATCCCAAACGCTGCATACTGACTTCATATCTCACAAAAACAGAGGGATGGATGCAGCAATACTAAAAGAATTTAAACCAAACTAGCAGAGTAGTTGAACGCCAATACTTCTCCTGCTAACTATGAGCTCAGTATTAAAGAAATAACAGCATGAATGACTTGCCAGGAACACAACACAAGTAGAGATTGGTAGAGATCCAACTTCGCGTCAGATTTAACATATGTCTTATTCCTTGGCAGCTGCTCTGTGGCTTCTTGGACAGAGCAGTCAGTGTTACCATGAATCCAAAACATTCAAACACTTTGTAGGTTTGTGTCCGTGTGTACTTAAGTGCGTAGTGCAAATGCTCAAATGTCTGCAGCATTCTAAGCGACTGCTGTTTGTTTAAAGGGTTAGTTAAAGATAATACAACAGCATCTCTGAGTGAGTACAGTAAATCAAAGGAAGAGGGAGCAACTCAGTGTGAACTCCATATGAAAGCCTAAAAATATTAACAGGAAAGACACAGGGATGACATGCAAACAAGGCGACCTCCATAAATAAGAGCATAAAGCATGAGCCACCCTCAACTTCATGGACTCCAAGCTGGAAAAAAAACGACAACTTTAAATGGATCAATTGTATGGACTGATAATAAAAACAGGGATAACTTAAGTAACGCACATATTGTGGATAACTTCACTGCGCAGACACCATCAGTTACAATTAAATTCTTTCAATGGTCGGCTTCAGTGAGTGGACAGACAATCTACAGAATGCCTATGTTACACTTGCGAATGAGAAACCACAGATGTAGAGAGTCAAACCTTTCTGACACACAATGCCACTAAACATAACAAACTATTGAACCTAACACATTGTCTTTCCACTGACTCACAAATCACACTATAGATACCAAACATGGTCACAGGCACAGCAGCTAATGCATGTAGTACGAACTGTCCAGATGTGTAATGTTTTCTCTGTTTGCTGGATGAAAAGTACAGGGTTCTTTTTCTAAGGACTGGAACATAACATAATATTTAGCATTTACAACACTCTAAATTGAGGAGGAAATTCCCAAGGAGTTAAGACAATATGTGCAACGTAAACCTAAAATAATTTTGCCAACCAATTTACTATGGAAAACATTTTTATTCAAATTGTAGTTCTCTAGATAAGAATGCTATCAGATTAAATCCATCGTATATTGCCTCAGCTCATATTCTTAATCAATGATAAAAACACAGCTCTTCTGAAGGCATTTCAACTCTACATCACAATCTGGTTAAAACAAAATAGTATTTTGTACATTCCTTCTTGAGCACGATGAGTAAAGTCTTCACTGGCTGCTGCACTATTTCTCCAACTGACTGTCATTACAGGTTGTTTACAGAACACACGTACTGTGCAGCAGAGCACAGATGTTAATTGAGCCAATCAAGCGGTTTAACTTCAACTAGAATGTACAAGCACGTCAGCAGATACTCTGACAAAATCCGGTTAGTAGGCTTTTTATAGTTTGACAGAGCATGTTTACCGAGCTGGAGTAGGAACTTCGGTGCAAAGGAGTGAGAGCACGCAGTGAGCGGAGAAAGTTTGTGGTAACTCACCGTGAGCCTGCGCATGCAGAGAAAACAGTCCAAGCAACAGCAGAGGACTCCGGCTCCAGAGACAGAGAGAGATGCAGCCCTTCAGCCCTTCTCCGAGCCCTGGCATTGTAGAGTCTGCCACTCAGCTCCTCACTTCTCCTCTATGGTCCTCTCTTCAGTGCTCTCCACGGGACGGGATCCTCCGCTCACACACACACACCGCCTCTCCTTCTGAGTGTGTGTATGTATGTGGCAGTGAGGGAGTGAGAGCAAGAGGCGGGGAGAGTATCAGACATGCAAGCCCGCGTGTGTGTGTGTGTGGGGGGGTTCTCCGCAACGTGAGAAAGTCCACACTGCACAAAACATACCAGCAGCGGCAGCAGCAGTTGGAGTTGGTTGTCCTCCAACCTGGTCTGACAGTAGCAGCGAGGCCAGCTGAGAGGGAGAAAAGCGAAAAGGGGGAGTTTACTTCACTTGCCTAGTAGGGAGGGCTCACCCTCTCTCACACAAACTCATACACACAGGGAGGGAGGACATGGATGGAAAGAAAACGGGGGCAGGGAGCAGACAGCATGATGGGGTTTAAAAAGGGAAGGAGGAGGGTGATAGGGACGTTGAAAACAAGCTGGGGGATCTGTGGGACCCTCCATCTCTAACAGTCAACAGACAATTGTTTCCATTTTATTCTGTCTTGCTGGTGAAATTAAACTAAAGTGGTACAACCAAGCAACTAATGCTATGAAGATGAATGGTTTCCTAGTAAAAAATCATGAAACATCACTTTTGCTGTGGGTTCTTTTTGTATTATCACAGTGGTTCCTATTTCATGGTAATTGAAGAGTGGACCAATTAAGCTGTTCGCCGACAGGGGAAAGTTTTTAGTGGTGATAAAAGTAAAAAAGAGAAAAGGCAGAGTTCCTGTGTCTTCACACGAAATGGATTTCAAATGTACCCAGATGCATGAGATGGCTAAATGACCTGCTCTTTCAATGTCCTCTTGGTTAAGGTTTTAAGCTTAAGGAAATGACCTTCAGTCTAAGTCTGTAAGCGGACTGGATCAGCCACATGCAAATCAATATTTAAATCAACCTGAGCTAGGTTAAGATAGTCCCGCTGATGTATCCACAAACTCCACAGTCTGAGCCGGGACTCATAGTAAACAGCATTGTTCTCATGACAACATGTTTGATATTTTAACATTAGAAAAAATACTATTTCGAGCACTAAATATATGTCTGGAAAAAAGTAAACTACTCAAAACACCTCTTTTCACAGTGGTGAGCTGTTCAGGTGCTTGGCAGAAACACTTTCAGGGAGCTGTTAGAGATTACATCACCCTGGCCCTGGGCTTTCATACTAATAAATAAATGGGTTGAGACACTCTAATAGACCATTTCCTTTCCAGAGCTCTCATCTTGCCTTTAAGGCATTTGCTGCTGACAAAACTCTTTGCTGGGTGCTGGGAACACTCTGCTTTCAGCAGTGAATAAAAAGAATCATTACAGATCATGAATTGAGCAGTTTTTTGCCCAGCAAAAAATGAAAGTTTGTCTCAGGGTTTAATAGATGAAGCAAACAATTTTTATTTTCATGTTAATTAGTGTAATTTGTGAATGGTGCTGTTTTTATCACGTCTTTTCTTTCGCACACTTGCAGGTCATTACAGGCAAACAAAAGGCTGCCTGGCACCCTCACTTGATCAGTGGGAATTAAATACACAGTTCAGAAATAAACTGCCTTGCGTAAAGACACATCTGTATCCTCTCGTGTCCCCTGTAAAGAGCCTATTCTTTAAAAATCACTATTTACAGTCACCTGTAGTCCATTTTCAGAGCTCTTTTAAGGCTTTAGATGCACATTTATACTACACCAGTAGGTTCAGCAGTAGAATTGGGTGTCAAAGTTTATTCTCTGTTGTTATGATTCTGAAGCCATGGCAGAGACAGTCACTGAGCTGACTCTGTCTTTAACCGTTTAGTGGGAAGCACCAATGTGAGCTATCGCCTTTAACTGTTGGATAGTTGTCGCTCAGCTGACTTTGCCTTAAAACTCAACTTGTTACATTGACAGTAAAATTAATGCATAATATTTCCTGATTATGCATTTTTAATTACGCTGCTTCTCCACATTGGCAGACAAGTTTATTGAATTCATTCGTTTTCAACTGTTAAATTATGAGTAAGCCAAACTTTGTTTCACAAATGCATCATATAGATTCTGTTTTCACCATATGCAATGATTTTTTAACATTCATTGACTTTTCTGATGTTGTATTGTTCAGACCTCTCATTTATTTTAGTCTTCAAGATAATGCATATATCTAATAATCTGCGTATTCATTCAAAATGTTTTGTTCCACACAAACTTTGCTGCTCCCCACCTCCCCCAATCTCTGTTTTTCTCTCCTGCACTCCCACTCTGGCTCCCCTCCTCCAGTGAACCAGAATGTCATTTCAAGCATGTCAAACCACAGGAAGCCTTTTAAAAACTGTGACAGCATTTGCCCCCAGTAGCTGTGAAACGGTGTGTGTTAGTGTGTAATGAATGTGTGGTAACTTGCTTTAGGACAGGATATCATATGTAGATTGAAAAGTGACCCCTTTAAAAACAGTTACTTTAACGTATTATTGGCTGGTGCCCCGTGACACACAGACACACACAATAGAGTCACCCTCATGCTGGGTGTATGATGAATGGCTGAGATCGGCACAAGCAAAGGAAGAGCAGTAAAACCAAAGAGAAAAGGAAAAGCAAACAAAAAGCTGGTGACCAAACCAAATTCAAAGATCTGAAGGGAATGCTGGCTGTTTGTGCTTTGAAACACTTATTTTGAAGAACTGAGATGATTAATGGAGTATGTTGACCTTTAGGGGAAGATAGTTCAGGGGGCAAAGGAGAGGAGAATGGAAGCAAAATTCTGAGATAAGGGGAGAATAAAATGCCAATGTAATTTTTCACAATTGAAGGGGCTCAGATATCTGAATTGAAAGCAGACACAAGTTCTTGAATTTTTCTGACTACGGTTCATTCTAGTAGGTTAATTCCATTCGGGACCCTTTTCCCAGTCAGATGACATAACACAGCCAGTGGCTGGGGTCAATAGTCATTCCACAATGACTACTGGATCGATTCTGATGGTCGTTTTCTCAATATAAGAATATCTAATGTCTCCAGGTTTGATGAAAAAGTACATTTCAGTTTGCTCAATAATACCAAGCCTTTTCTTATAACCAGTAAAATGTGCAACGTCAGCTATGTCAGCTGAGGTTACGTATGTTAGCTGTTTGCAAACCAAACTATGTATATAGATACTGAGGTCAAAGACATACACATATAAATGGTCTTAAGCTCTTATCTATTCTGACCTTTTTTTACACATTTCTTTTAAAAAAACATAACTATAGATGCACGTTAAAAACATGGGTTATTCTGTTATGAAAATTCAAAGCACATGTGTCTGTGTAGTAGGACAAAATCCAAGAAGTTGTTCTAAATATAATAGCCAGGGCCAAACGGGTAACCACACAGTTACTAACCACATTGCATTGTGTTTAATGGCATTCACAAGTACTTACTTGAAATATGTGGAGTAAAGGACAAACGGGCTGTGCAGCAGCTATTCAATAGGCCACAAACACATACTACCAACAAAAATTTTCTTTTCCCAGTTTTTTAAAACTACATTGCAGCTTCTTGTGGTTAGCCTACATTGGCTCAGTATTAACAAAAAAATATCATATAAATGGACTTGTGGCTTCGGATATTTGCAATACAAATACTGCATCTCCGCTTTGGGATTTCCATCTGTTCCACAGGATTTAAAGACCACCTCATCTCACCCTCTCTTGGCTCAGTTTTAGAAACATTCATCCCTTTATTTAATATTTGAAGTGACTAACAGACAGGGGATTAAGACCATTTAGAGAAACACCTCTATGGCTCAGCAGCACATCTTCTAATCCCTATCCATTCACTTCAGTATGTCTTTAAACCAACAAGCAGTTTAACATAATCTGCTTTAAACCTGTCTGTTCTCTCCTATTCACGGTTGCATTTACATAGCAATCATTTTTGCCTGAATGGTTTGCGGAACAAGAGAGACAACGTGTATAGGAGCTGAGTTATAGACGTTAGAGTTGTGTGCAAGAGTAACAGGAATAGCTCCATTTATCTATATTCAATTTGTACTCAGCCTAAAGCGAACATACAGAGTGATGAAATAAGGATTACAAGTATTATTTCATTTGTCTTAATGTTATCTTCAGATAAGACAACCACTTCACTGTGTTAGGCCTCAATAGATAAAATAACTACGAATGGAGGCAAGTAAAGAGCCCATGAAAACTACTTTACATGAACTATGACACACGAGGAGTAGAAATTTGAGACTGATCATTTGGGATGGAGTTAAACGGTCACAAATGAACATTTTCACCCTATATTGCAGATAACAATTCCTGCAACAAGTTCTCTGAAAATGGTTTTCTGCTGCTCACAAACACGCCCACCAACTTTAATCTGTGAGCAAGTAAATTCAACAGGGAGAACACAGCGTGGGAGGAACAGCATGATGAAGTGAAGAGAGAAAGTGTATAAGGTACATCTCTGACCGCTGATATCTGTTTGATTTCCCTCTAAAATGCAGTTTGAGAATTCTGTCTAAACTTGTATGTCACCGCAGAATGAGACAGTGAAATTGGATCATTTATATCACTGCAAGTAGCAAAATAAGACAACCGAGTCTTTACTAAATACGTGGTCAAAGAACAGGCATCTTTTGATCACGACAATTCTCTACAGACAACAGACCTGACAAAGCTCACTTGTCATTAGGGGAGTTTGAGAAAATGACCGTAGTCCTTTCTTTCACAGATGAGTTCACACTATAGGTCAGTGTGACTACTCTTCTCACTGCACTGCTTCACATAAAAAAAAAAACAATGCAAGCATCTGTAAATACTGTCTAATATTTTCAATGTCAGTTTAATTCTTATAGTCATCATATACACACATTGCCACTAAATACTGATGAGACAGTGCTGTCAGGTCAGTATGGTCTCATAAGTACAAGAAAAAAAAGCACCGGCCTTGAAGAAATTTGGGGCAGAGGCACTGATATGTTCAGATGAGAAACTGACACAACAGAAAGTTATACAGTCTATTATAAATCCACAATACGTACTCCATTTACATTTATAAGTGGCTTTATATTATGTTATTACAGGAATTCTGCCCTTTTTACACCTTATTTTCCCCTCTGCTTGTTTATACAGACCTAATTGAGTCATTTTAGTGCATTAAAATGACTCCCCTCCAACCTTGTTGACGACCGTGCACTGAAGCAGCACCAAGCCCACACCCTGCTGCTATCAAACGTAGACGTGTAAGGGTCTCCCCCTCAGTTAAACAAGTGATTCACCCTGATATGACAATCTGTGTCAAAAGTATAACAATGTCACACAATGAACAGGTTTTAGTATTGTTTCTGCTTAGCACGTACTTTGTTTGAAATTTGTTTGAACTATTAACAGCCTGAGCTTCCATACATCTCTGGGATTTTCAGTTTGAGTTGCTGGGAATGGTGTGATGACCAGTTTTCTTTTAAAGCTCAAGGGGCAGTGATGACCTAACACTGTAAATGGCCCTCAGTGCTCCTTTTAAAGGATGATCTATCCAAAATTAAATGTAACCCAGACGGCAATTTATTTGCTCAGCCCCTTAGGAAAGATTTATGCACTGTTAATGCTGCATGTTAGATCATGATGGTCACAGAAACAAACATAGATACAAAGGTGTGCGTTGACCCGTTTAAACTTAATGAAAGCCTAATGACAGAGTGTAAATGGCTTTTACAGCGTGTTATAGTCATTTTGAAACCACTCACTGTATCACTTTACACCCACCATAAAATCACTGAGGAACAGGCGTGGTTCTGGGAGGAGAAGAAAACTGAGCAAAGCATCAATAATCCCACTCTGTAATTGTGATGTCATAAATAGTTGAATTACTTTTGATAGCATTATTTTGTTTTGAATTTACCCTCCGGTTATCTGGCTAACACAATGTTTTTATATCGTCTAGCATTTCAGAAGGATTGATGTTCTGTGACTTTGCCTCAAGGAACACAGAGCGTTAAGAGCAAACCACAAATTACGGGTTCAAATTCCAGTAATAAAATGAAGTGAATTGAAGAGATTTGTGGGTACATTATATTTTGTTGAAACAATGTGAAACACATACATGTAAAACTATGAATATATCTTTGTTACAAGTAAAATCAAAGTAAAATCACTGAAAGAGTGGAATTTTAAAAATGGCCTGCTAAGGTAGCAAAGAAAACAGAGGAGCAATTTCCTGAGTGGGAGGTGAAAGAGAGCAAGATGTCCCACCTGCTATGTGGGATCTCTTCCTGCCTACTTTTGTGATTCATAAATCAACAGAAAATACAGAGAATCACAATCTGCAACCACCCACCAACGTTTTTTGTCCCCCACAATGACTGGCCCCTGGCTGTCTATCCATCTGTCGCACAATATATCTGAGGTGGAGTCGGTTACATCTTTCACAAACTGTGTTCATCTGACAGGCATAGAAGAATTCATTTTTCAAAAAGTTATGAATGACGGGTGACATGTCCCCGCCTCTCGCCTGCTGTCAGCAGGGATTGGATAGATAGAAAATGGATGGATGGAAAAAGTTATGAATCTAATTATTATTTTGCTTCGTGCACAAGCCCATGTAATGGATGGTAGTAGTGCTTCTGCGCTGCTCTGGCTCTTAGCTGCGCTATTCGTAACTCGCTTTGCGTGCCCCTCCAGAACAGCCTTACATCAGGGAACACTGACTGTGGTGCTGCTTGGTTGGCTGGCTGACACGGTTTGTTGACAAAAACGGTTTTCTGTATCCCTTACTGTCTCCTCTGTGGTTAAGCTTGTGTCTGGAAACTAGACAGCAACATTTTTCTTTTCAGGTTGGGTAATTTTTATGTTTTTCTTTTTGCGTGAATCTCTTTGGCTTAGTAATACATTTCCATCCTGTTACCCTGTCTGTGCCTTTAACATCAAATGTATTGTTTTGTAAGGCGACCCCTTTCACTCTAAAATGGCTGTGAACTCTTGCACTGAGGTTAATAATACACCTTGGATAATAATGATGAATAATAACAAAAAACATAGTTTACATTATATAGAATGTCCTACTACCAATTTAGAAACTGGGAATCATAAATGGTAACAAGAAAAACCTAGCGAAGAGGCTTAAGATTTCTGACCAAAACACCTACATTTTAACAGTAGCTCAATAAACTACAAAGTAGTCACATCCCTGTCATGAGCCAAAATAATTAGAATTGCATGCTGTGATACTCATGGACAAAAGACCTTAAAAGATTATCAACTATCAGCTGCACATCCCATGAACATCTAACCCCCTTGTTAAGGTTTATTCACTTCTGTTATATTTAGTAACACTTTGTGTAGAGCCATCAACACTGGTTTGCAAACGTAAGGTTCAGGTCATTTCATTTAACCATTTAAAACTAACTTGGTTTTTTTCTCCGAGTTAAAAGGACCTCACACTAATAAAATAGCTGCACATGTTCCCATGGCAAATGACAACTGTTCCTCCAGCCAGGAATAGTACAAGCTAATAAAAACTTTCAGTCTCAATTCCCAGCCCTGTTAACTGGTGTTTTCTGTTTACTCCAATTTAATTAACTTATAAGTTCAAGAAATACCTTATAGGGACTGTGTATATGAGGGATTATATGCCAGTGGTCTTAAGATTAATTGGGAGAGTCTTAAAAACAAGTCAGTGGCAGAACATGTGAGAAGAGAAGAAAAAAGAAGAGAGCAGAGTCCCTGTTATAGTCCTTGTTTAGGGCCAAATAGCAAGGTGACACCAGGGGCAGGAACCTGACCTACAAACCGCCTGTGAACCCTACACCTGCATTAACACATGAGCACACACACTGATACAAAGAAACACGCTGGTCCTGATATACAAATAGGAACTCACCCACAAACTTATTCACACATCAATGCCTGTGACACTAGCTCTTTTAGGCCTACCAAAAGGCCACCATTTGCCCAGCTGATAACACCATCTGGTAGGCAAAGCACACTGGTTCTTTGTAAGTGTTCTTCCTCATAGACTTTACTAAACAATTAGATGGATTCTGCCAGGCATTGAAACAAGTTTTTCCTGAGAACTTCAAAGGACAGCAGTGGGAGGAAGGTTAGAGGTGAGAGCTAGAATGACAGGAGAGCAAAGTAAGTGATGTGATTAAACCAGGCCCTCGGCAGCAAAGAAAGCAGTAAATTAGAAGAAATTTCAGCACCAAGAAGAAAAAGGACACATTGAGCAGTGAACAGGATTATTAAATATGGATCTGGGTAAACAGACCGAATGAGAAACAACTCACTTTAAACAAGTGTGTTTGTTTTTTGGTTTTCTATTACATATTAAGCATATATATATATATATTTATAATAATACAATTTCCTTATCCCTATCAGAACATAAAGCAGGCCTGTGGAAATATGTAAAATGTGCTATTTTTTGGTAATACAATTGAATAAGGTGGTTTCCTTGATAGGAATTAAATTGTCGTCGTGCCTTTGGGTAAGAAAACTCTCTCTGATAGTCTGCGCACTGTGTACACCTACGGGAAGGTAGTTATGACTACAGAGGGCTAGCAAATAACTCAATGTGTCATACACGAGCACTACAAAAGCATGCAAAACCTTTCAAGACAACATGGCCATGTGATGAGACTGAAGACACCCACAATTGAAAAGAGACGAGTTTACCATCCAAGTACATGCTGCATGCAGCAGCATTTATAATTCAGACATTGAATTGGAAGCTGTGTGGCCAACATTTGATGCCTTTTGTCTAGATTTGGAGAGTGGGATCTGAGTAGCTCAGAGTTACCTCTCTAAAGAAACGCATGAAATGACAGAGGACATTCTATCTGCTAAAAGCCTAAACTGTAGGGAGTAAGCGCTTGTGTTTTCTATTTAGCAACGTAAATTTCCCCTTTGAGGGAGGAATAAAGGAATATCTTATCTTAAATGTGGGTTAATTAAGCAAAGACCCTAAATTAATAAGCAGTACCTGTTTCTGCAAAAGCAGAGCATGACGAAAAGTTTTAAATAATATAAGTGACTGTCAAATTTAATCGGTATTCTACGATAGAACTTAGTACATCTTTTCTGATCTAATGTAAAATATATAACACAGAATGTGGACGTCAACAAAGTAAGAGAACACGGTGGGGCAAGTGAAGGCTCACAGAGATAACAAAGTTAGGCAGGGGTCGAGTTAGATGGGGGAGGTGATCGGTGCAAAGCTGGTGATGGCGGATGATGAGGGTCCACATGGATGAGTGGCGCAGTGGGATAAGAGCGTGGGGAGTTCATGCCCCTGCCAGGCCCTTTTCGCACTGCATAAACAAAGAGATTACAGTGAGAAGGGGCTCCGTGCTGCTAACAAGCAGGGATACTGCACACATTCATTTTAGCACAGAGGCGCACACGCACACACACACACACACACACACACACACACACAGACATATTTAGGCATCATGCTCCCAAACACACACACACACACTTTAAGACATAAATGGACACACATACACGCGCAAGCCCTTGCAAAAAAATGTGCTCTCACAAAGACTACATGAAGACACAAAAAAGACTGACACACAACTAACAAGAAGCATCACAACATAGTGGCGCCACCTGTCTCCTCTTCACCAATTAATGAGCTCCAGGCTCCCGGGTTGCTACAACGGGATGGCAATTAGCAGGGGCAAAAAGGGGGAGTCGTAAAATGAGGGGGAAAAACAGATGACGAGCGATAGAGAGGGGCAGAGGGAAAGAGAGAGATAAAAACAGGAAAAAAGAGACTATTGAAAATCTGAGCAGGGTGGGGCACAATGACAGTGCAGAGTTGGTTTACCCAATAAAATAAATCCGAAACATGTTGTGTAGTTTACCACAATTCTGCTGATACTTTAAAAAAAAAGAGCTTATTTCTAATTGTGTGTTTAAGAGATCCATCCAAAAAACAGAGAGGAGAACATTTATATGCATTTTTTTCTTTTCTTTGGCCAAACAACTAGAATAAATACTTGTTTCACAGATGGATGGGATGATATTTTATGGTAAGTGTGAGATTTTAAAAAGGAAATTTCATAACACATGTTTAATTTAGGTTTCACGTATCTAAATTAAATTTTCAGAGCTAGTTTAAGTAATTGCACTTCCTGTAGTGTTTCCTATGACCGAGTATGATTATCGAAAAATGTGCTCTACCAAATGGTTCAGCAGGATGGGTTAATGATGCAAACTGTGAAACAAATGCATGTGAAGGGCAATTTCCAGGGGAGTCAATTTAAAGAGTCAATTGTGACTTGTTAAAAGAAACTGTAGCAGTTTCACTTAGCTATGCAGCCTATTTCAATGTTCTCTTATTTCTGCTGTGATCCATTACGTTAACCTATGAAACTTTTTGCATCAATCTTCTTTTTTCTGTCATTCAGTCATACTGATTCCTATTTCTTTTTCGAAAATAAATGTGCACACATTTCTTTTGTTCACAACCTGAAAACAGGCAGTCATTCATACTGCCTCTCGACCCCCGTGACCTTTGAACCCTGAGACCTAAATACGGAACAAGAACTGAGGGACTGGTCATGCATTTGCTGGAGGTCACTGCACACATACATACAGAGAAAGTTACAGATATCTACTTCTTTCGGGTTTTACAGACAGAAGATAAGTGGGAGACAATCCAGACCCCTTCAAATAAATATGTAACTTTTGCAAGCGAAATAAAGATTGATAACAAACACCAGAGCACACGTGCAAACACAGAACTGGTATTCACAATTTAGGTATGTTTTCTCAAATGAGTTCAACACATATGCACTGAAGCATGATGTAATATAAGGATGACAGGAAACTCAAAACCGTAGTCAGACAAACACAGAGGCACATTTACATCTGCTTAATCTATCCGTCCCCAGTCTACAGACACATACACAGTGGGCAGGTGTGGGGTCAGAGGTAGAGGCAGTGGTGTCGGTCCACCTCCCAAATATAGAGATTCCACTATATGGGGAATCCTAAGTTCACTGCAGGTTCTCACATGACCACCACAGCGCTTTTATGTGTAGAGAAAAGCACATATGTTAGACACCCAAAATATGTCTACTGTAGAGATATAATCAAGCAAACTGATGTATATCGCATTAGACTACAAGTACATATACAGATGCTACACATTGTTATCTTAACATATTCAGATGTCTATGATGCTGCTACCTGAAAGCATGAATGCTCATTTCTTCTCTTCCCCACCCCCCAAACCATTAATCTATATCAGCTTCTCTTCATGTTTCTATTGTATTGTTTGTAATTCTTTCCTAAATCTCACCTCCTCCTCGTCTCTCTCTTGGAAAACACAGCACACAGTGTCCATTCAGCGTGTAACAGAGGTCCTCTTCTAAGGGTGAAACATAAGACTGAAACTTTGGCCTCTCAGGATGACCTCTGCTCTATGCACTAACATGTCTGGCACATAGAAACAAGTCTACACACGTGTGTGTGTGTGTGTATCTGTGTGTGCCGAACACATTCAGCATACATAGAAGCAGCAAACCAGTCATCTTTTTATTCGTCTGACCATGGATTCATCAAGGAAAATTGTCTCTGTGGAGGTTTCAGAAAAATGTATGTACAACAGTTCAATAAAGGATAATGCTTTGCCATGGTGGCATATTGTAGTCAATAAAAAAAGATACATTACCTTCTAGCTAGGGAGACATTTTGTACTTGACCTGAAAAACTCATAACTAAAGTTCTAGTAAGGCAATATACCCAATTAAAATAAGGACAGATAAACTACCAAGAGACAAAGATTCACAGAATAAACATCTGCCATGAACCACATGTGTTTAACAACTGGTAGCTTTTCATGTTACTTTATAAGTAAGCTGTCTACAGCTGTTGTAATCCTGCTGGAAAGCATGTTCAGGAACTGAAGCAAATAGAACAGAAAAGAACTGCAAACACAAGTGCGTACCAAATGTCGTGGTTGATCTCGCTACCTCAACCAGTGACTCTTACGTTTTAGTTGAATGTCTGGAAAACTAGACAGTCACCAGCTGACTTTCCACTTCCCACATTTTTAATTAAACACACAAAACAAAACTGCCTGTGTCAAGCAAACTTAAGCTGCTAAATCAAATCTTCTATGACTAGAGGCGCATGCTATACTAACAAATCCTTAATGTGATTGTATGTGCATGCGTACATGCATGTATGCAGACATTAGTCAGAGTGATAGACTGCACTCAGAGTGCCGTGAGGACAGTCCTCCACATTCCTTTATCAAATCAGATTTTCCTATTGAGTCCACATGTTCTCAGTTCATATGTGAGTACAGCATAAAAGACGTCCTCTCATCCCACCCAGGTCTTGAAATGATTGTTAAAAAACTTTTTTTTCCTGGAATTCCAGCCCATAGCATTAATTCTTTGTTAAGCACATGACAGAAGCTGCAAGAATCTGACACAGCATTGAGTTAAGGCAATTATCTAAAAGTCTGGTTTAACTAGTTATATGGTGGCTCTCAAAGTCAAATCTAAATTCCACGGCATCTCAGTGCATGATGAATCATCTGTTTGCATGGATTGTTTATACGTGTAATGCCATTTTCAAAGCCACTTCTAAGAAAAATTATAAACAAATGATAATAGGATCTTCAATCACTTCAAAATTAACAAATCAAAGTATGTTTGGCAGATGTTTTATTCTTTGCATAACTCATAACATAAATGCAGCTTGATGTAATTTTTTATTTGATTACTCCTTAAGAAATGCAAATAACCACTGAGTGTATCGAGGACAATTTAAGCACCACAACTGACTTAATTGCAAAATTACATCAAAGCCAATCAAAGCATTATCAGAACCTTTAGCCCAAAGCTATGAGACTGCAGGAAGCAGGACTTGTAGGACCTGGTAAATAAATCATCCATTCAACAAGAGTACAGATGAAGACAGCTTACTGTAGCTCCCTTTTCCTTCCCTCTCAAAATGTTTAATGTAAAAGTAATCTTCTAACTTGAGACAGAAAATCATGACATCACACTTTTCTTAAAAACATAAACTTCCTCCACTAATATTTATCTTAATAGCACTTACTATTCAGTCATAGGAATGAAAATTTGTACTGTATTCAACCGAAACAGGAAGTGATATTATTAACTTTTATTTAAGGTCATGTATTGGCCCTACAAGCCTCAAAGTAAAACTGGTAAATACATAAAGTAATACACCTGACAACAAAATACTTATGACAGATAAGTCCCAAAACCGTTTTTTTGAAATTGTATTTGAAATTATAAGCCACGATCTTTTTTCCCCAAAGTCAACTTCATTCCAGAATCTGTTTTGGAGCAATACTTGTCACATGAGATGGGTTAGGGTTAGGGTTAGGGTTAGGGGTAAGATGGGCTGGTGGTGGTTCGTTCAATGGCTACATGTTGGAGTATCTTTGGGTATGACACTAAACCCCCAGTTGCCTGCAATGCAGCCTAGAATAGGCCCTGGTGTTCTGTGTTCTGTTTGTGCTGGTATCAAGCCCGGATAAAGGCGACGGTTAAATCAGGAAAGGAGGCCGGCGTAAAAAATCCGGCCAAAACCTACCATGCGAGTCAAGTCTGACACGCCGTGAGGAACCCTGGAGGGAAAAGCCGAAAGGCGAAAACAACTTGCCACATGAGGTACACATCTGCCAACAGAAAAAAAAGGTGGGGGATTGTCTTTTAATTAGATCTTACAGTGTAAAATCAATACATTTTGTTGTTGTATTGTACATTTGAATGGATGCTGACCAGCTGGTTATAACATTTCACCCACAATCATATTCACATAATAAAAAACAAAATGAACAGATCAGTTTTTGCATTTAGAATCTGGGTTTTAGATGCTCATGATCTTATCTAGATGGTTTTGTTTCTCAAAGTGTTTATACAATTCACCACACTTCATATCACTCAACACAGACTCCTTCTGCATTCAGAATTATTTAAGTTTCGTATCATGTTTCTGCAACATTGGTGCCACAATATTATCATCTATTAAAGAAGATCGGCCTGTGACATTTAATAACAAGCTCCCTTCAACTCATCTGAAATACCATGCGATCCGACCCTGTATCACCGAACAGATGAGACCCTGAGCTCGTAAAGCAAAACTTCACATACACAGACACACACGTTTGAATGCGAACACTTGGCTCAAACTCAGCCTTCAACAATGCCACATTTGTCCAACAGCTGATGTCCATATGATAAGAGATAAAAGTATATTTGGAAGCACGCCCACACACATACAATCGTGTCTACAGATGGTTATCATATTTACATAATCATTAGTTGTGGATGAGACTTTGTCACGATCTGTGTGGTGCGCCCACAACCATTTCAAGTAATTAGTGTTTGAGAGATAAGCCTGTGTACACACACACATATTCTTCCCGAGCACTGAATACTTTCGGAGTGTGGATCCCCACACGTTACATTATAATTCCTTTTGGACATAAAGTAAATATGGCACACTAAGAAAATAACACATAAAGGCCACAAGCCTTCAGTCAAATTCAAACACGCACACGCAAACACAGACTGTGGCGCAGAAATGCTACTCTAGTGACCCTCCCCATGGCTTAGAAAAATTACTGCCACCTGAAGCGGAACCACGTCCATCATGAGGAGGCCCCACAAAGCCCCACAGGTGTCCTTTAACATGTCCAACGGTCCCCTCCCCCTCAGCCCTCCATGTGGCCATTTATCTGGCTGCAGTGGAGGACATCAAAACAAAACACACCCCTCAGGGGAGAACCTCACAGCTAATCATGCACATGAATTACTCTCCGGTAAAGACACAGCTTCTTGCTTCCAACTCAGTGACAAGACAATCAGTCTTTTAAACATCTTAGTTTCTTTGAAGAGAAGATAATTTTCTCTCCAGAAATCTTTAAATGATTCTAGGAATATGAACTTTTTAAAATATTGCAACCAGCAAAAGTTGGAATAAGAGCAAAGAAACATAAACCCCATTAAATAATGGAGGTTCATAAGCAGATGTGTTAATGACAGGTGTGAGTGACAGGATTTGATATGAAGGGACTACCGACAAGGAGCTTTGCCTGTCCAACCTGCTGTCTGTTGTGGCTCAAAATTCTGTGCTGAATAAAACAAACATGCTCCAAAAAAAACACAACTGCTATTTAATTTATCTTTCAGTCAATTCAGTCGTCTATTTTTTAATTTTAGAAAATCCCAAATATATCTGGAATTAGAGTTTATAATTACCATTTGGCAACCTTGTTGGAGACAAATCTTTTTACAGTTCTGTTACTTAGCTTGAACCACAACCTTTTGTTCTGTTTTTCCTCTCCATGTGTGTTTTTCTAAACGATCTGATCTGTAGCCAAGACCCGACACACAAACCACTTCTCCCTGACCAGACTTGTGTGAAAATTAATACAATGAGTTATGAAAGACAGGTGGAAAACACTTTAAACCACAGAGACCGTCTTTGCTTCTTTTTTTTTTTTTTACAAAGATTGTAGTCTGGCTGTGGTTGAAAGCAGTGCTACTAGGCAAAGAAAAATGAATAATTTTCCTTTGCCCCGTAGCACAGATGAGTAGGCAGAAACATGTCATTCCACATTAACAAGTAGTGGGATGACAACATAATAACAAAAAAATCCCAAATCAAATCAAAACCACATTGAATCATCAGCATCAAAACCAACTGAAAGAATCGCACAGAGGTTAAAACAAAGAGAGCAACTAACACCACGATGCAAAGAAAGACTCACATAAAAAAAAAAAACACAGATAACCTGACAGACAGGCAGGCAGGGGTAAAGGAGGCCTGCCAAAGACAGAAAGTAACGCAGACAACAATATAGTCCATTTCAGAATAAACACGATGCTTTCAGTGTCGCCCAAGAATAAATTCTGTTCTTTGACATCATTCCATGTGACCTTGCAGCATACTGAGGAATTGACTCACTGTCCAAGCAAACATCAACACTGCTGATGTTCTCAAGGTCGGTGTGTGTTCTAGTTAAAACATTTTTGCCTGTGTCTATGTGTGTGAACAAGAACAACTTGGTCCCAAAACTTGCTCACAGCAATTCATTAAAAAAAAAAAAAACGGGATGGTTGTGTACTCGTCAGCACAGAAATCTGTTGAAGTATTATTTCTAATCGTGTTCAGATCTCCTGTTCGTGGCTGTACAGTTTGAGTCTGACAGTGTCTGAGTTTTTAGCCCGCTCGGAGGCCAAGATTTTAAAACTGGAACGTAATACTAAGTTTGGCTTTGATCATTAAATATGAAAGATGAGCCAGCTGGTTAGACGCTATGGGCACATGATGTGCAAATGGCAGACTGAACCGTTACTGGTTCTGTTAATTGTGGCTTTATGGAAACTGTTGACGCGTGTTTCAGAAATGAAGATGCATATGAAAATCCACAGACTACAATCTGCATAATTCCTAACAATATTTCATCCTTCCAAGCCAGAATCGGCAAGTTTAGTCAGTGCTGAGTGATTTGTAAAAAAAAAATGAGGCGTCTTTCCATGAAATTAAAGGTAAAATGCAGTGCCTAAATATGCACTAAAATCATTCAAAATCAGCCATAAAAAAACTAGAAGAAGTATATCTTGTAATATAAAATCAGGTTTTACATATATGGTACTGTCTCATCGAACTCTCATTGAACTAAAAACTGTGTGTGTGTTTTTTGTTTGTTTTTTGTTTTTTTCTGCTTACCTTGACCCCTGCATTACTTGAACCATTGTATTTTGGGTTTTGGTTCATCACAGTTGAATGAGTCCTGAGACAACACTGCTACACTGGGACTACAATTCTTTTGTCACTGGTAAACAGCGGTGTCCTATTGCAGTAGTTTATTTAGGAGCCTGTTCTATCCCAAACGGGGATTATATCAAAGCTAACTGCTCCCACTTTTAGACCACTAACTACTTTCTGCCGCTGCTGAAGACAAGCATATGAACAGCTGAGTGGAGAGTTGCAAATACATGAGAGAAAGAAAAAAAGAAGGCACAAGGACACAAAGGAAGCGAAAACAGGTGGCCAAAAGAACAGCTGTGCTTAGGAAAAAACAGCAGCTTTCTCACAACCAGTGGAATTAATGGCTTTTGAGAGAATATAGCTTATCTACCACATGCTCAGTAAAACCTTGACTACAATATAAAACCTTATTCGAAGGGGTACTGAGAAAAAGATCAATGTTTAGATTAAATAATAAAGTAACTGTTGACTGTCTATCATCGTGATGTTCAGACTTCGATAGGTGAAAAACAATAAATTGTGCTGCCCTCTTGGGGATAAGCAACTTGGCACCGAAACAAATGAAAACTGGCAGAGTTCTGGTAGGTTCTGCAGTGGATCAATGCAAATATACTGTGTCAGTGATGTTACATAGGTATGGTGACACTATTTGAGCTAAAAACAGGACCTTTTCCTTTGGTAATTAAACAACTGTAAGTATGTCTAATTTCAATTCATTCCAAATCCGTGATTCAACAGTCTATGATTGTACCATAGGATTATTAGAACATTCAGAAAGTGGTCAAATGTCTCACTCTGCAGTTATACTTCATGGCAGAGCTGTGTGATGTTGAAAGATGTGGTAGCCAGTGCACCTGGGAGTATGTGCATGAGCGGGTTCGAATGGATGTTCCTTGCACTGCATGCGCAGTCTTTAAAAGTATCGGGTAGTAGTGTATACACATAAAAACAGCTTCTCCTGTTACAGTGGTAATGGCCCTGATGAAACATGTGTCTACAGCTCAAAGGTTCCAAGCTGCCGTGTAATATGGAGCACAAGCGGCAGTGTTTCCCCTCTGTGGCGTGTGGGTCATGTCCTTCATGTAGTCAATTCACCGAGCTTCACTGAGCTTGATTAAGATGTTTGGATGAATTAATAATTAAATACTCCTAAACACTAGCACAAAGAAAATAATATTCAATGTAACAATGTGACATATTTTCAGTAAATGCACAACATAACTTATGGGGATTATTAAAAAAAACTTTGACTTGAGGCTATTTAAAAAAAATGTCAAAATACTTATAGTTTTATGTAAACTTTAGCCTTCAGAAGGCAATTATGGCTCACGGCCCTTTCCTACTCTCTCTCTTTCCCTCTGACCCGTTTCCCTCTTTATACTGAAGGCCACCAGAAAAAAAAATAACCTTAAAAAAGTAATTCCAAAACACCCTGCTTCTGCACGTGGTGCACATATTACCAGGATCATCTGTGCTGGAAGAACAAAGTGCATTTTCTAACTTCAAACTTAAATTTTATATACATCTTTAAAGCCTTTATGCCTCTTTAAGAATCCACTCCATGAGATTTTATTGAGAAATATATTTGTACAACTGACTTAGTAATGAGTTACATCCTACAAGAACACTCAAATGTAATGTGATTTAAAGTTTACCTATCGCTATCTTAAAAATCTTTGGCCAATATCTTCCTTTTTATTACTTTAAATTTTAAGTGAAGTTTCAATATCAATATCACATGTTGTCTTTCAGAACTGCCACATAACTGAGGACATGGGATGGAATATTTCAATACCTCTCCCACAAACCTATTTGCAATTACAATTATTTGCAAAAATTGTAAATCAATCATTTATTCACAATGTCAAATGTCAAATGTTTAAACTGAGAAATATGGACTCATTTTGACTGATTTTGTACTTACCAGTAAATGTACAGGTGATGGAAGTCGGGATCTTCTTTCACAGGAGGGGTTTCTCACACAGCTCTAGAAATACCTGTATGCACATGCAAACATTTGAAGAAAAATTAATAATACATAACAGAAGACCTGAACAATAACAAGCAAACAAAACAGGTAACCTCTGAGGGTAGGTTTCATGCTGCAATCTTTTTGCTATGCTGTCTTTTTAAATACTTCAACGTGGCTCATGTCTGTTTAGTTTTTATTCACTAACCCAAGTTAAACAAAACATTAACTGAGAATTATTTGTCTCCTGTAAAACAGAAAAAAGTTTCAGGCAAGGATTGCAGGTCAAATATCAGAGATTAAGTGAGGAAAGGATTCCCACCTGTAGAGCTGGAAAGTTAAACTGAAATAAAAATTCTTTCTATAAACACAACTCTCTGGGTGGATCCATTTCTTCACCTCTAAGAAAACACGGCCTCAAAAAGCTGTAACTCACTCTGGATTTGGTTCGTACAGCGTTCCTTTTTATTGCCGCCCCATAAACCAATCCAGCCCTGTGGTGCGTGTGAGAGAGGGAGCATGTGCAGGGAGAATATGTGTTTTTGGTGTCTGACTGTGGCCTTTTGCGCATGTGTTGTCCCCTATAGTCAGAACCACAGTCTCACAAAGTGGTCAATTCACATTAGGTGTTAAAGCAACCAAATTGTCCATAAATCAAAGCCTCCACAAATTTGAATACATCTGTAAAACCACAGTCAGTGGAGAAAGAAATGAAAAGTATTACATTTAGCCCAATAAAAGTGTCAATCACTTGACGACAAAGAAAACGACATTTGTAGTTGCTCTGGGTCAAAAAATGCCCAGCACAAATGCTTCTTTTAGCTCACACAGCTGCAATAAAACCTAACCCCCAAGGACCTATGCTTGCCATGCTTTAATAATCATCGTATGGTGAAAACCTTATAGATCAAGCTTAAAACCAGTCTCAGAAATGTAAAAAAAATGTCACACTGATTAAGAAAAATAAGATCTAAGTTTCCTTGCAAAATAGAGAAAAAGAGAAAAATGATCATCAAATTTGCCTTTTGGACAAAAGGATTTAAGAAGAGAGGTGAATTACTCAGACTTATCTTTCAAACTACCCTGCTATAAAGACAAAGACCATTTGTTTCAAAGTGACAGATATAAGACTATTTATCAGTTTAGGGCATGCCAAATTCAACTTGAAGATACTGAAATCAAGGATAATGTTTAGATAGGATTTACAGAGGACACATACAAGGTCCTGTTTGACGGAAAAGTGAAGTCAATCTTTGTTTATACGCTAAGGTTTTAAACACAGTATCTGTTTCTGGTTCTGTTCGACCTGACCTGTGCGACAGAGAAAAAAACAAAAAACAGCCGACATTCAAACACTATTGAAACCTTGCAAACTGCAGTGCTTCAATAATGACACGAAATAAAAGTGCCTCTAAAAAAACATTCAAATTGACAATCCTAAAGTAGCAGTTTTTACATGCAGAACTCTGTCTATTTCACACCTTGAGGAGATAGTCTTAATAAATGTCTGGTCTGAGGTATGTGGACGGCAAATGCCACTCTGGGTGTAAGTTTACCGTTCAGCCTTCAGGTATCAAAAGCAGGCGTGTTGTTGCGAGGGGGCAGGCTGTGTGCCAGACAGTTGTTTCTGAAAAGGATCAGTGAGGCGGATTAGGGCCTAAATCCCTTCATTCACCAGGTTCCTGCAAACTGTCATTTTGCTCTCTGCCTTACAATAGAAAACAAAAACAGTGACAGGTAGGATAACCAGAGAAAACCAGCAGCCAGCAATGGAAAGCCATACCACCTATGACATTTTCCTACATTTCCTGCACAAATCTCCCTTTGATCAGTTTACTCTATTTTGTTATGTGCATGAAAACATCCATCGATGAGATAAAGGTGTGATTTAAAGGCAACAGTATTTAGAATTGATGTAATGACATAATGTAATGATGATTGATGGATTGAAATATCCTTACTTTACCAGTTCCACAGTGCCACAAACAAATAACCATGAAGAATACATCACGTTATTACATTTCATATTGCTGACTCTGTGACGCTTCATTGACACGATAAATCACTTAGCCTTTTATCTCAACCATAACCATCTGAATTGAATTCTTAAGCCATAAACCGTACCTTATAATGAACCATTACATGATTGGTGAACTCAAAACAAAGCCGTACCTTTTTTTCAGTCACCACGTTCCGAGTCTCCTCATAAATTGGTGTATACTCAGATTTTAATGAGCACCATGTTGGAAAACCAGAACAACCACACAAATACAAACACCACATGCATGTATTGTTTGGACAATATCAACCAAAAACATGTTTAAATTGATATATTAGCTATTTATTTTGAGAATAAGTGTTGTGGATATGGCTTAATCCTCTTGTTTTTTGCAAATAAATCTGATATATATTACTGCTACCACAACAAAGGGACTGGGGGGTATAGTATCATGATGGTCAGAATGGACCAGCCACTGTACAGCTGTACTGTCTTCTAATCCATTCTACCAGACACCGTGCCACTCAACCCCCAAACTTCTGCTGTGCTATCCATAAAAACAGTACTGCCATAGAGGTTTTAGGAAATCCTAGAAAACCATTAAAAGAAAACACATGATCAAATTCATGTGAGTCTGTAAAAGCCAAATGTCTGAACAGAAGATTGATTCATGCTTATGGGTAATGTGGCAGTCACTCAGCAAACCTGGCCTTTTACCCTGCACTCACACACCGCTGCTCTGAGGAACTTCTGTTAGCTTCTCCCAAACACACACGCACACTCACACATATCTACATGTAAAGATTCCAGAACACACACATGGACCCCACCCACAGTGTAAAAGAACGTACCAGCAAACGAGTGGAACCTATGTGTCACCTGGCTGACTGTCTGACGCTGGGTGCCGACACTGAAACACCCACGCAAGCAGGTTCTGACCAGAGCATTAAATCTAAACTAGTGAAACTAAAAGTAAATAAAGTCTGCCTAGAGAAGGCAACAGCTGAGCTGTAGACCATTTAGAAGAAAGCACTGGGAAAGAGATAGAAGCTTTTTATGTCAATAGTGACACGTTGTACACGATTATCAGAACTCAGTATGTTAAATTTAAATACAATATCAGCGCACTTGGCTTTTGAAAATAAATTAAAATGGTGTACAAAATATTTAAAAAGACTAACATTAACTCATGTCAATTTAGAATGAGAACATCTAAACAAAAACTTTGTAAGTTTAACAATATGCGTATCGGGACTTTGCAAAAAGTTGTCACTGGGCAAAAAAATTTAATAAATAAATGCATCCATAATAATAATGGAAGTTATCTAATGTTCATTAGACTGCTGGGAGAAAATATCTCTAAAAATTTTGATCAACAAAGATTCATTAACATAGAATGTTGGACTAAAGATGAGGTTTGCAAGAAACTGCATGGGAAAATGTAAAACTGCGAAGAATCTACAGTTGGGAAACTTGCTAAATCCCTGTGAGCGAGAGCACAAGCTCTGACAAGATCCCGTTTATGAAGTCAAGCGGATATCATAGAAAGACAAAGGAAGTTTATATTATAAATATGTATATATTATGTATATATATAGAATAAGAAATACATATATCTCACATGGGCAACCATCATTTAGCTTGTGTATTTTATGAAAGCGATTCTCAGGATCCATTCATAAGACAATGGCAACCAGCCCCAATGAACTCCACGCAACCGTATTAACCTGGCCTCAGCAGCTTTCCACTTCAAACGGACTATTCTGATGTCAACTTTCCACCACAGATGGCAGAGGTAATCTATAAAAAACAAAGCTTTAAATTTGAACTTCAGTTACATTTGAATAATTTTGCACATAACTTCAATCCTAATCAAATATCATATTCAAATTCAGCATGTTCCTTTTAGATAACTAGAAGACACTTAATAAGATTTACATTTATTTCCTAACTGCTACCTCCTGTCAGTCAATGTCAAAGCATCTCCAGAACACCCCTAGAGTCTACACCTGCCAGTTAGGGCCGACTGTCTTCCAACAAGTTTGAGTGACATAATCACATTGGTAAGCCGCTGATTTGTTTGACTACAAAAACACCCATGGAGGTGGCAAGTGCAGTATAGTCGTGAACAGGTTAGAGCTGTGTGTTAGTGCATATAAATGTGTGAGATTGTCACACTGTATGGTGAATTTAAGGAGGTGTCTGAGATAGAAAACAGCAGTTTGAGGGATATGAGTCATTGCTGCCTTTACAGTCAGTACACTGTGTGCTTTAGACTGTGAGAGTTAAAAACAAGAAACAAATCTATATACCTGCTTTGTTACCAAATATTTTCGGCCTGTTGACTATGGAAAGATTTTTCCACTCAATTCTGCCAGGTTGTGATCTGATCAATGGTAAATCGATAAAATAAAAAATTACAAAACAAAGATGACAGCATATCATTTCCTAATTCTAACTTTGTTATTCTCAGAGTAAACATTCCCATTAAGACATCATTTTACAGAACATTACCCACTGACGTAAAGCGGGACTAACAACTTTATGTGTGGAGGTCTCCCTGAAACGCAGTGTGCTGTAATAAAAGTTACAGTAACTTTAAATGATCTATCACACAATACTATCAGACAGACATTTGATCATTCTCAAAGTACAAAAAAACTGTCCTTAGCAACAGGATGATCTGCAACATGGTTATGACAGAAGAAACGTCTGGAAGGGCAGCTGCTGAGTTATCCTCAAACCGTATGTGGCAGGTTGACACATAACATAGAGGCAGGGAGCACAACCTTAATATTTGCAACAAAGTCCCCGATTCAGGATTGGGAAGATGCAGTGAAATCCCATTTTTCTTCAAATGGAGATGTTTAACTCCTCTCACGGTGTGCGTCATTAAGGCTTAAACTCAGGTTACCTACAGAATCTGTAGGTTATTACCTATCTTGGCACATGAAATAAATGTACTTACATGTAAAAGGAGATTTTTATGTGGCCATCGGTACACACACATTGCTTAAAATCATACGGCACTGTGGACACTTCAAAGCTCTGAAGCCTGCATGCTCTTATCCCACAATCATTTCATCCCACAAAAGATGAAAATTGATGACAAGTGTTCTGTGGGTCTCATGTTGCCTTCTACAATTTACTAAGTATTTGACGAGTGGTTCTTAGTTGTTTTGTTTTAAGTTGGCCTGCTACTAAATGAGCTGTGATGCGGTAGGATCTCTCCTTCAGCAAAGTAAAAAGAATGAAAGAAAACAAAAAGGTCTGACGGATAGACTTGGAAGACTCCAAGATCAAAACGGCTGAAACCTGACACATAATTATCAGATACCCTCCCGTTTCTGTCTCCTTCTGCTCCTTTTTATTTATTACATAAAACAACAAACACATCGATACACAATACCACATGAAAGCAAACCCACTGGGGACTTACATTACATCCAAAATAGATATAAGGAATTATGTTCAACAATTATGTAGTGGCAGAGTAAGATGTTTTCCTAACCAAAGTTTTCATTCACCGTTAAACTATAGTGGAGGAAGTTGAACTCTATTGTGTTTTATTTCAACTAAAATGTTAAAACACTAAATTAACTGAGATGAACTGGAATTCTTCTCCATTTTCATGCCAGCGTGACTGTACATTAACTAGTTTAAAACATATAGAGTGCTTTGTTTTGCATTACAGAGGCTTTTTGCTAAATCCACAGATGAGATGCAAATCTATCCTATTTCTTCCTTTTCTACTCCACAAATAAAAGTCAAACAAAAGTAAAGTCGAAAAAAGAGACTAGGGAAAGGCATAGAACCATTACGACAGTAACAAAAGGGAATAAAAAATACTTTCATTGGCCTCACGAAACAACTGTTTTTGCTGCAATTTCTTTACAAAATTTGCATTATGATATTGGGGTAATGTTCAGGGTTATGACTAAATGTATGAATAAAAAACAGAAACAAACAAGTAGGTTCAAAACAGCCCAGAGAGGTAACAAGAGGGGCACAGTAAGCTCAAACACGCAAAACTAATTCATATGGGATAAAACACAATCTCGTTGGAGAGCCACTTTACCTTGAGAACGCCTTGTGGCAACAAAGAGCGTCCACAGCCTCAAGATTATCCTTAATTTCCTGCAGCAGAAGACCCGGCTGTGGCACAGCTCAAACAAGTTCTCATTGCTTAATTGCATACACTTGCACAGGGTCAGGAAAAGGTTTGCAATCAATTCTCTCGATCTTCATTGCATACTAGTATCTCTGCCAACACAGGGCTCTTTGTGGGAAATGTAAGCAGATTCGGATGTACTTTGTATTGTAAGTTGTGCAAAGTTAGACTTGAACATGTGTCACAATAAATAATTAACTTAATAATATGTTAATCGAGATTACTGTATATTAATGGAAGGTTCCTTTAAGGTGAATGTTGCAATCCAATCAATAAAAAGGCAGAGGAGGAACATAAAAATCTTAAAATAATAAGCTAGGATTTAAGACGGCTGTGTTACAGGGGGTACTCTTTGTACAGCTTTAGTTGTTTTACCAGCTGCATATAGATGATCAGCTACTGTGTTGGTCATTTTCCACCTGTGACTTGAGAAGTTTTTTTTTAATCTAGTTATTAATTAGCAAAAATGGGGAGCTAAGTAAGGAAAGCTTTATCGATGGAAATGATAGGAAGAGTTACAAGAATCAAAACACAAAATGTGGGTAAATATTAAAAAGCAACAAGTGAAGAACTGAGAACTGAAAAATTATTCGATGAACGGTGGTAGGAGAGCCAGCAGGTAAATCAGAAAAGACACCTTCTTATTATGGTTAGAAACTTGTAAACTAAAAGATTTAAAGTAAGGAGATTGAAAGCCCCAAACCATCAAATGTAGGAATCTGAGTTTTGACTAGCCTTTGACTCGATCTTTGAATGACTTAATTCCTGTATAACATTAAAATGTTGTTATGATCATACAACTACATTGTGGCGAGCAAATGAATAATAGATGATATTTGTGCAGGTTGGATATGGCAAAAGGGGGGACATTGGAAAACTGACCAGCAATTCAAACTTATGAAATTCAAACTTGTAAGAAACGTATCTCAAGTAAAAAAAAAAAAAACAATCATCCATCCTCTCTCTCTACTGTCGGAGCAAACCTGGATGGCAGCCTCATCTATTTCAGCTCAACAATGACTATATGAGTACAAAGCATGCACAGTATATTCATTTATCCTATCTAAATCACTTGAAAGATAACTAAATCATGTGCTACTTATTTTCCATCTCACTCATTTTCAGACAACAAAGGACAGCCTCGTTGTGGGTATTTGTACCCCCTTTCCCCCTCCAGGTGGCTGGAGGCCTCGTAAATGGCTCCAGACGCGAGGACTCTGCCCACCATCTGACAATGATTAAGATGAAGTCTCTCCGAATGCAAGGAGAGCCTGCACACTCAATTGCTTAAACATATCTTTTCATGCAGCAAAACTAAATATGCCACCCACAAGTCTTTAGATTCAGCCTCGAGTTTCCAATCAGCCGAAAGCATCCGGACTTATCTTAGTGTGGACATGCGTTAAGGAGTCAAGCAACAAATAATATTGATATACCATCGAACCAAAACACATTGACATTAGCTAAATAAAAAATATTATGCAGATGCTAATCATCTTTACCTTTATGTCTAAAGACTGACCTTAGAAATTCAGAAGAAGTCCATGTTTGCAAATTTGTATAACTGGTGTTTGAGTGGAATTCCATTCCAAGACACTGTTTTAAGCTTAAATAAAAATAAACAGAAATGATATTAAAACTCAGGCAGGCTCATTGTCAGGGTCTCTGCTTTCCCTTTCTTCTCATTTACGCGCAGACACACACACACATACAACACCCCTTTATCTATCCCTGTGTCCTTCTCCTCCACCCTGACATCTGATAGTGATTAAAGCACAGACTCAAAAACACCACTCACTTAACTCTCCTTTATTAAGTGGCTTGGAACCCCTAGCATAATTTGTTCATCTGCATGTAGAATTAAGTGACACGCCCACACAGGCCCCTGGATGTTTTCCCCAGGCAAAAAAGAAACCAAGGCACATGAACACACACACACACAAACACACACACACACATACCTCAATCACATGCACTCCATGCCTCCTTCCACCCTTATGCACCCATTTCAGGTCAGACTCTCATCCTGTCCAACCCCTCCCTCCATCTCCAGTCCCCTGGAACAGAACAGTCACGGCTGTGTGCACTGCTGATTAGCTAGAACCTGAACCTGAGGGAAACACTAGAAACCTCAGTGTTCTTTATTGTGTTTCCCCTTTAGGCAAAGGGAGTCTCTGACAACTTGGCTTTTGCTGTCCTATTACCTTATCTTTTACTAATGTAACCCTAACATTAAGGCAACTTTCATTGCTACTAAGGTAGCTTTTTCTTTGTTTAAACCAACTGTCACCAAGATTCAATAGAGGAAAGGAGAGCTGAACTGAGTTGTAGATAGTAGAAAATCATCTTACAGGGTTTAAGCACTGCAAGAACATGTGAGACACGTAGCTATTGTGTGGTGTAGTACTTTTGGTCACGACTTGTGGGCTTGCAGTTAAGGATGCGTACATGGGCGTATATAGAAAGAATTATTTTTTAATCACCAAATTTGTGAAATCTGCCAAAGATGCCACAAAAGTTAAATTCCATATAGACAGAAGACATCACACTAAACAGAAACAAACAAAACAACTTTTTAAAAAGAGCTTAATTAAATAAAAAATGCACTTAAGGGATGGCTTACTCCCAAATAGAAATTTGCTGTCTGGAATCAGGACAAGGACATTTAGCAACTTTATAAGCAGGTGTTAGCTACACTTGGAAATAGGTGGGAAGATTTAGAAAATAGTTAGACACTACCATGTAATGCTAAATGCGCCCATAGTCTAACAAAAATCCCTTTCTGTGGTTTTGGCATTTGCTGCAACGTGAACCTGTTACATTTTTCTCTATCATTTCATCACCATGAAATTGTTGGGATAAGAGTGGGCAGACCATATGGTACATGCATCATGAAATCTGAAGTATTAACTCAGCTGTTAACTCCTGTGTGTGTACCATTTTACCATGTCTGCTGTTATAAGTACTTTTACTGAGCAGCGAGACCTTAAAACTCCCAAACTTGAGGAAACCATGTGCTGAATTTCATGATTCAGCTTCAGGTAGGATAGCCAGGTGGATACAGGGAATTGTTTCTTTTTTTCCCCGCAAGAAGCTCAGAGGACATGGTTCAGAGGGCTCAGCTTGTAAAAACACTGCTCCCAGCATATCAGTTTGGATATAAAAGTAGTGAGCATGGTAGGCAGGATTGAACACATGCATGCATTGTACTTTTTAAGAGCAGATATTTACAGATTTTTAAAAAAAAGACATAAGGTAGGACTGAATAAAAAAAAGAACTTATTTTTATTTTTCAAGACAAAGAAATGTTGGGGTTTTCAGTGAGTGAGGGATGCTTCCTGCACAGAGCCCTAATGCTTTGCTGATGTGATAAGCTGTGAGTTTGTGTGACCTAATATGTAGTCATCTGCTTCATAGTGTTTTGGCCTGGAACCTGCAGGGGCCTGTTATGGACATCTGGTCGCTCTTGGACTCTCCTACTCTAAATTCTAAATTTATTCCCCAATTTGTTTCTTGCTTTCCCCTAATCTGGCAGACCTGATGCAGCGTTGGCCATCTGTTTTTTTCCTTTTTTTTTTTTTTAAAGATCACTTTATTAAATCTACAGACAGCAGCCCACCTCCAACAGAATCTGGCATGATTCAAGTTGTAACTTTTACTTCATCTTTCCATTTTTCTTTATCTACTTCCTGCTAGTGGATTCAAAATAAACTCTTTGTCTGGAAATAACCAACAAAGGAGCCGAGACCATCTCTTCGCTTCAAGAGATGTCCAAGAGGAACAGATTTTCCCCTGGCCAGACATTATCAATAAGGTGATGCAATGATCTACACTGTCACACAAGACACGACACAAAGACTCCCAGAGGCCAGCTTCACACTGTAACTGCCATTTGAGATGGATATGTATGAATGCACCAGATATGCAAGTGAAGAAACAGGCCCACTCGAGATTTGATTTCATATGCATCAGATTCAATATCTTAGGAGTTAAATTAAATTTGGTATCAATCAGATTTCATTTCTGTGGAATTACAACTTTGGAAAACATATTGATGAGCCCATCATGAATTTATCTCTCATGGGAAGGTGGTGTCTGCACAAGCAATGTGGATGCAATTTCAGCCAAGCTGGTATCAGTGATAGGACACAAAGCAGTACATCTGTAGCAGCACATTTGCTACTCATCTGTCCAGAGGCAGAACTAAATACGGAGAGACAGGTAGAGGCAAACAGAAGGAATAATAGCAGCCTGAGTCCTCTAACTTTGGTTCAACACATAATAAACCATGTTATAAAGAAAGGAAACAGATTTAAAGATCTGCACAGGTACCTGGCCTAATTTAATGTCTATCTATCTATCTGGACAAATTCAACTATTTAATTAAAAAAATTAAATTGTTTTAGATTTGATTGAGTCTGGTGTGTTTTGCTGTTACTATGTAGCCCCATGTTAACATATGCACGGGACACCAAAACGCTCATGTGTTTTAGACATCCTGTCTTTAAAGAAGGAAGTGAGAGTTTTCCATCCCAGTCTGACCTTTAACCTGTGAGACATTCTTGGAAAATTAATAACAAAGGCACAGCTTGAAGTAATTTGGTGCACATATTGTCCACCCCCCCCAAAATTGACACTTGATGCCACTGTCTATCAGGAGTAACTGACTCTGCCTTACCCTGTTATTCTAGGTCTAATTTAAACAGTGCAAAATAAATATCCAGCCAACCATCATGCAGGTATTGGTCCCAATAAAAGGTTTTAGAAGTCAGATGCAGTCTAGCCTGAAAAGTTTACAATGTTATCAACGACATTTGCTCTTAGGCAAATATTTCTCCTGTCACTGGAGGAATGGGACCTCAAAGGAGACACCGTGGAAATTGGGGGGTCTCTGGTTCGGGGGGCAGCAAGATGAAATTGTCCTAAAGTGAATCCAGATGGTTATCATTCTTTCCTCAGACCCTTTTTCTCCTCTGTCGTTCACTCATCACTCCATCATGTCCCCCCTTTTCTTCTCCCTTTGAGGAAACTACAGGGCTGGTGATTACCTTCTTGGTAAGAGTCGAGCCAAACCAAACACCAGAAGACAGAGTTGGTTCCACAAAATAAAGAGCAGCCTCCCAGTTCAAAGGAAAATTCCATGAGCTAAAGCTTCCTCTTGGCTTAACATTCAGGTGTTTGAAATGCTGTTTTACAAAAAAAATCATTATAAATATCTAACAAGAGATCTTAAAATCACCAAAAGTTTGTAAGAGCGTAGAAAGGCCAACTGTGGAGAACAGTCTAAATGCACGTGCTCCAAAAAAGGGTGTAAATTCACATAACATAGAATGGAAATAAAGGAGTGGTTGAGCAATTAGACCTGCTTGAATTAGAGCGGTAAAAGAAAAACAGCCAAACCATGAGATCAGAAACTGGCTGATGGCGTGTTTTCTTATCCACCCCGTGGGACAAAGGGCTGAACTGATCCTGTGAACATTAATCAGGCTAATAAATCATCACTCAAGCATGCTTTATACCATAAACCTACATGTTCTGTTTAGTGCGTTAATATGACCAGCAGCTTGTTTGTTTGATTCACTTGTATACTAATTCATTTACTTATTCATCTATTCCCACTGGGACTTACTGATATCATTATGATGAAGTTGAAAAAACATTTCCCTTTTTTCTGAACGTGCAAACACTGCATGTTTGTCACAACCCTGAAAAAATAAGGGGAAACACCAATGAAGGAGTGGCCTGAGCGAATAACGAAGAATAAGGAGCCAATATCAGGTGAAGAGGAAGCCATTCAAGTGTATACCCTACCTCTCACACATGTGGCAGCTGAGTGACCCTGAATGGAAAAAAAGATGACTAGAGATCTTAGAATTTGTTTGCCCAAAGGTCCTCCCTAAGAGAGAGTAATAGGACATATTTTAGTTTAAGATAGCAAGATGGTGCGGAGGAACGATCTGGTTCTAAAAAAATATAAGAAATTGTGTGATGTCGCCATCAACTGCTGTAAAAAAACAAATACTAAGATGAAGCTAAGAACCTGTGTTGCTTTAGATGATCGATTAAATGTGACGCTCATGCTACCGGGCTGGGCTGGGTAATATGATGCTTCACTATCCCATTGGCAGAGATTGACAAACACACTGACGAACAACAAAAACTGACACCTCACACACACTTCAGGGCAGATATTGCTGTACACTAACTATCTATTTGACAGCGTCCTTTACGTCCATAGGCAAATCGTCTGCCAGATTTTCTTTTGTGCTCATGCACGGTACTGACTGAATATTTGTCAAGAAATACATATATAAATACACATATTCATATGAATACCATGTGCATGAGTGAATATCGCCTTAAAATTAACATTGTGTGATGTGAAAGGCTGACAAGGCATGAATGAGAGGACATTCTTGTTTGAACAAATCAAAGAAGAAAAGGCAATACATCAATGCCTCCATCTGAAGACACACATGTCCAACTCATCAATGCTTCAGAGGACGACCTGATGATATCCATGTGTGTGTGGAGAGACAAACACAGACACCAAACCATGAACTTGAGACACTTCTTAAGAATCAAATTAGGACAAAATTATGAGGATAAACTTAGAAAAACAACACAGTCTTTTAGAGTGTGATGACATATAATTCCAGAAATATTAAACTCTGTATGCACATGTTAGCAAGCTCTCTGTGAAGATTAAGTGTAGAGAATCTATGGGGTGATTTGTGAGAGCTGAGTGGCTACAACACATACCACTTGGACACAATGTCAAGTGGCAAGTGCCTGAGCCTGTGGACTCACTGTAAGAAACTCGCCTGCTCTCCATCCACTGTTTCCTATCCACCTTAACTCATTGGCTGCCAAAGACGTCTATAGACGTCAATTCAAATACAACCGTTGACTGCCAAAGACGTCTATAGAAGTCTTTTATTTTTTCAACAAGAGTGGCTGGGGGACGATCTGCTAAAGCTTGTCCGTAAATATCAGGCTTCTAGACAGAGTATGTACTAACAAATTGACCCTCTAGGTGGCAGTGCTGGGAGATGAGCATAGACTGTAGGCAAATAAGAAAAAGTTAACAGTTTGCTATGAGAGAACATGTCGCCGGTGAGACGCAAGTCGAAGAAGAACGGAATAAGGTAGAAACAATTTTTTTTTCCTGAAGAAAGAAGAAAGTCTACTCTTTCTTTTGGTGTGTTTGGTGTTTACATAGTCATAGCACAAACTATTCTGTGGCTCTTGAAAAATCAGTCAAAATGCTCAAAAAACTCTGGCAGTATGGGACTCTCTGTTCTGAAAATGGCTGGCAGTCAATGAGTTAACTGTCCTTCATAACAACAGTAAAAACAAGGGGACAAAAGTATTATTTACCCCAAATGCACTGGGATATTAAATCATGGTAATACCCCAGGGAGAATGTGAATGAAGGAAATAAATGATAGATAGATAGATAGATAGATAGATAGATAGATAGATAGATAGAT
>JABUIW010000162.1:832433-853823 GCA_013363375.1 Menidia beryllina | reverse complement strand
GATAGATAGATAGATAGATAGATAGATAGATAGATAGATAGATAGATGAAGAGGTGTGGGAGGTTAGGTGATCGTCAAACTTATTTCACACATAATTAAGGAACACAATCATTTTCCTGTAGTTGATTTTCCTTTTTGCTTTAAGGAGAACAGAGCCTAGAAATCGAGGCATGCTGATAAATGTGCGCCACATGGATGAGCGGTTATTTAGTGGGACAGCCTGTTTATTATCCCAGATCTATAACCTTTGAGGAATTTTCAAGGGCTGTGAACTCCAGAATATTTGTTTGGGATTTCAGGTAAAGATAAATGCTGCGCCATCTCCATATATCAAACTGACACTGTAATTAAAAAGAGAGTAAGATCTTCAAGAAGACGGCCTGAGGCTCTGGGATCTGTATCTCTTTTTGATCATTATCAGCTCCATCCCAAAGTTATGGAAACGGACGTTAGAGAAACCTGACTGTATCAGAAAGCTGTTACCCAACTATTTGAGCTTTAATATATTTGATTCTCAAAGTATATTCAATTCCACAGAAGAATGATTCACCACTTATTGGCATCAAGACATTTGCAAATAAATGAAAACACCACATGACAACAAGGTTTTGCATTTGTAACCTTATGAGAGCTGAATGTGCATAAATGTCCTACAGGAACATATTCTATTCAGATATGGGTGTATTTGCCTGGTGTTTCTCTCCTCTGATTTTTGACAGACGTCATAGTAAATCAATCAGATTTCACATGACAGCTGATGTAACTGGATTTTTCTCATCTAGGCCATGCACACGTACCCTTTCAATATTCCTCTCTGTCAGCTTTTCCCTCTTCATCTCCTCTCTCCAGACAGACTTAAATTGAGTTTGTTTTTGGCAAATTTGCTATTCTTGGCATGAGGATTAAGCCGTAGCAATGTGATCTGAATTTCCAGCAGTCAGTGTCAGACAACTCATCTCACATCACGAGAAGTCTGACAGCATTAGGTGTCTAAATTGCTCTCCCCACCCGTCTCTCACACGCGTTCAGTGTACCCAGAGAGGACCACAAACGAGGGAAGCCTTCTGTTTTCAGCTGCTACGTGAAACTCAATTACACAACCAATTTAGAATGTGGTCGTTTCTCACGTTTGTGCGAAGTGCTCCTGACCTAAATAAGTAAGACGCTCAAAGTGAGGCAAAAACAACTGCAAACAATTCATGGACTGACAGACAAGGGAAACAGCTCTCTCACACACACACATCTGGACCAGTGCTTCAGTCACTCAAAGTTGCTGAGTGTTTTCCTGCATGGCCCTGCTGCCTTACTGCCCCCAGACCCCTCAGATGAGGTAAGATTTTTGGAGCCCCAGTATTGTGCCATCTGGACAGACAGACATTTTCACATGCTTGCTCATAAACACACACACATACACCCACACAGATATAGTCTTGTCATAACCCACACTGACAAACACCTGGACCTGGTTACTGGACTCAGGGGGAGAGCGAATACTGTGTGCATGCCTGTGAATATGAGTGGGGTGCACGGGGAATACAAGGCTGTAGGTTATTCAGTGCTGGAGGCTGTGTTGTTCACTTTTTCGTTTTCCTTTTCTGTGCCCTGTGCCCCACAAAGCCCAATCCACTACTTAAGAGATACTCAGAGGGTTGCTACTCCAATATGTAAACTGTAGCCTAATCAAACATGCATGGGATGTTCTGATGTCGCTATTCTTTATCATATATAGAAACTTAAAAACCTTCGAATATGTGTATGAACACACAGAGATGACAAGTTTCCACACATGAGACTTTGCTAAATGAAATCTTGCAATTCATTTACGAGTGATGTAGACATGACCATGAATCAGAGTGGTACAGCTTTACTTTGACTAAAGATATCGATCAGTGAGATCGACACAAACGCGATCAGGATAAGGGAAGCATCGCTGATCAATATCTGGAGGTAAAATTTCGCCTCAGCTCTCCTCCAGTCGGTTTCCTTTTCTTTTTTTTTAGTGTTGCAGAACCAAATCAGTTAAATAAATCTCAATTCAATAAATAAGTTAGCCCCACGCGCAAATAACGTACACATACATTGAAGTTTTCTCCGTGACTGTGAGCACTCCGTCTAAAAAGTGGACAAACGGAGCCAACTACGCCAACCCCCGCCCCCCCCTCAGTTTTGTTTGTTTCACTCTCTCTTACTTCACTGTCTACTAACCTTGCGATGCATGCGCCTTTCTTCTCTGGACTGAGGGGAATGTTGCTGTTCCGGGCACAGATGTGGATCGATGTGATTCCACGCCGAAATTGCAGCTTTTCTTTTTTGGAACCGTCTCTCTCTTTGCCATGGACGGAGTGTGGAATTACGGGCTCCAGGGCACATGCTTATAAAGGGCACCCCGCTTCTGTGGTTGTTCTACTCCACCATGAGGATTCCATCACAGAGAGTCAACAAGAGGAAACCAGATGGAAAATTAGCACAAACCTTATTATCTATAGTTGTGTTTTTTGTTGTTGTTCTTTGTTTTTTCATTCTAAGAGTGTGTGTTGCACATATTCTAAGGGTGACTTTTTAATCTAAATGACTAATCTCAATAAATCATTTTACCATATATATATAGAGATATCAAATTAATGAAAAACATGAAAAACATCAAATTAATGTAAAATCATTCACTATCTCCAAACCCAACCTGGTATTTCCCGTTCTCTGTCTCTTTTGACATGTGGTACCGATATGTTACGGTGCAAATCTCACAATAATCTGCTGTTCTATGAGTTGAAATAATACAGGAAGTTTAATATAACAAGATAGTATTACACCAACAAACATTATACCATACATAAAGAAACACAGGATTTGGGGGGTCGAAATTAGCATGATATATTAAACCAAATAGACCAACTTTTGTAGTTCCAAAGACAGTTCTGCAGGATTATAAAGAGTTTCTTTTTTATTTTCATAAATAAGGTTTATCAGTCACACACAGTAAAAAGATTGATTTTAAGTAAAAATGACAGTTGCTGTTGTTTACTCTAGTGATAGGGTAACAAAACAAAATAAGCCAAATAAATCCAGCAGGGATTATGAAAAGTAAATACTGGCATGGGTGGTTTGTAGACAATCAAACAGAGACAAAATAATGAAAATAACAACAATGATAAAAACGACACACATAAACAGAGGAACATACCCTCCAACCCTTTACAAGTCCCTGAAAAATAGAAATACTAACCCAAAAGTTAAATATTTATATTCAGATCAGACATTTTCTGCCTTGTCTAAACAATATATACTACACAGTTGACTCACCGCCATCCTCCCTGCAGGTCAGAAAGAAGTAAACACTGCTCTGAAGCATAGAGAAGAATCTGCTTTTTCTAGAATCTGTTTTTAATCAGAAATGACTGCAAATATTTTTTTTACAATTATGTTTGAAGCTAAAGAAAAAAAAAAAGAAATGTGTTACAAAAGCTATTTGGCATATTACCCATAAAATCAACACATTAAAATTCCCAACTGATCGCATACTGGTACATGGTCTCACGCCTCAACACGCTGGGTGTACCTGATGTTTATTAGGCATTAAATGTAATTAGTCAAGGCTAGACAAAAAACAGAACTCTGCGAGAACTGAAATAATAATTTGTAATTCCCACGTTCACATTAAAAACTAAGGATTTCACAGCCTAAACCCAGTCACAAATAGAGAAAAGACACTTTGTTTACATGTCATCAAGGCAGCCAATAAAGTGGCAAGAATGCAAACTAGGGTCAAATTTGGGAAAGGAATAAAGATACCTAACCGTTATTTTATTACCATTCAAATTCTTACAGTCTAAACCCCAAGGCAAATGCTTTACATTGATGTGTACACCAGTTAAGTAAAGACGCTGGGCTTGTCTGCTCCATTCAGGCCCTGCTGCTACAGGCTCAATTGAATGGTTCTTCCTCTATACGTTCCAGTTCACCTTCAAGTGCCATTTTGAGGGGGATGAACATAACTTAAATCACATTTTTAAATTACAATTTCAGTCTGATAGCTTGTTATCTGGAATCTGAATTGTCAAAAAAAAGACATTCTTAAAACAATTTTTTCAAAACATCTGAAACTTTTTAATATATATACTAACAACTTGATATCTTTTGTATGTTTGTTGCAGGGTTAAAATAGAATAAAAAGTATCTTAAAAGTATTCTCGTTGACTTTATTATATACTGTTAGATGTGTGTGAGCTGCTTGAAACTAACCTTGGAGTTGACAACATTTTCTCAAACGTTAGCACAAACATTTACAAATGCCTGCATAGACATTAAGCACTGATAACCGGTTTATAACATAACTATGCATGTGTTGTTTTGTTTATGATGATAATGTGTGATATTAGTTTTAAAACGGTAAAACAGAAAAGTGACAGTCTCACTGTTCATGCACTTATGCATGTGTTACCCAACTGAGTAACATATTCTTTGCATCCTCAGGCAGTACAACTGTCACAAACCAACATGGTGCATGAAATTCAAATTAGAGTGATATGAATGTACAGGAATGAGCTTTGGCTGAGTTTTATGTGTAGGGGTAAAGTCCATAAGAAGAAAAGAACACGGGGCTATAGAACTGTGACAAGGGTCCAAGCTTCAAATCTTCAGTGTGTGAGCATGTTTCTTGCAAAGAGGCTTGTCCTTCTTGGAGAAGAAAGTCCGGCCCTCCAGAGTGGTACAGCACACCTGAGAAGAGCCCAACGCACACACGTTGACACATATTTAAATAATGTCAATGTCAAACTGCCAACAATGAGAATGAAATCAAGAGTGTGTTAGCCCAGTGTTGGACTGAGTTTACTGTAATATTTAGTTTGACTTTCACTTACAGCACAAACAAAGCAGGTGTCATGCCAAGTGTAACCAAGAGCCTCAAGAAATTTGTCTCCAGCCTCGATGGGGAACTCACAACCATGACAGCCAGTCCCAAATAAACTGTAAAAGTCTTGTAAAAACAAAGACAGACAGAGAACATCGACATCTGTCAGTGTTTACAGTTATAATAATAAAGACCAATCAAACATCATTTCATCATTATAACTATACATAGTTTATGGGAGGTAAAAAACTTTTTTAAATTGAAAATAAAAACTCTAATCAGTCAGTTTGTGAAACTTTGCAACAAAAGCCCTCCTGATTGCTAGTTTAGATTGTGGGGTGAACAATATTAACCAGTCAAACTAATACTAGAATTTCACAGATAAAGAGATCACTGTCCTTTGTGAGGACAATGAAGACAATATTCAATTATTTAAAAAACACAAAAGAGTAAAAGAATAAAAAAGATGTTCACAAACAAAAATATTATGGAACAGATTCGCTCTGCTTCGAAAAAAAATCATATAAAACCCAAATGTAAGATTAAAAATTGTAAAAACAAATTAAAAATATTGATTTGTTTACTTTAAACAGATCCTATAGCGGTTTGTTCCTGCAGCTTGAAGCAAGATAGCATCTTTAAAAAAGTGGGTTCATTACGCTTTGTAGAACAGGGAAAACAGAGGAACAAGAGGGGATGATGACTCACAAGTCCACAAACCAACATGACTGAGAGCCCCTCGGGAACCAGCTAAATATTTGACCCCATAATAAAACTAAGGTGGGTGTAACATGTCCTTGTCTGAACTAGCACAGCTGACTTTTGATTAATTGTGTATGTCAGAATGGAGTGCCTTTCAATTGTCCAGGTGACCCATTGCACAGCTACAATATCCTCTCTGCAGATCTCAATTACCTTAAATCAAAGATTGAAAAATGTTAATATGTAATGTAATACATGTAATGTCACTACACGGGGGTTGGGGTTAAGGCTTGATTACTTCTAATAATTAATTTAATCCATTAAACATACCCAGTCATAGTTTATCTCTGCTGAGGCGGGGTATGCCCCTCACAAGCTGCCATTTGTTCTCACAATTCACACTCACATTCTCACCTACCGCCAATTTCAGAAGACTAAGTACCGTGCTCACCACTGTAGCACCGTGCTGCCAATATCAATGATATTTGATTGATTAATGCATCAAATGACTGAACAGATAATTGTTAACATGAAGAAACTGAAATGTTATTGATAAGGAAACTGTCTGTATATAATTACTCATGTATAAACAATATGTTACAGATGAGCCACGGCAATTTTAATTCATGGGTCTGATATTATATATTAAGTGTATAATTTTAGCAGATGTCAGGAAATATGATAATTTTATAAATGTTTTTAACTGCAGTATTTTGTTTGTTTCAATTAAAGATAAGATACTCATAGCTCATGGTCAGAACTGTTCTGAGACAGCTGCACTTACTGGAACAAGGAGGTGAAAATATGGGTACTGCAGTTGCCTCTTTGTCACTGACCTTGCTCACAGTATGGTTCTCCATCCTCCAGGTGGAAAGTGTTGTTCCTGATCGGCTGCTGACAAGCAACACACATGAAGCAGTAGACGTGCCAAGTCTGTTTGAGGGCATTTATCACCTCCTGAATTCAAATGGGATGAAAATAAACTACTTCATTATCGAATATATTTTAGGTTTTCAGCTTCTTTTGGAGATTGAAAACCACAAATCTTAGAATAATCTTCAAATATTAGATTATCTCAGAGTAAATAGCACAATATTGTCTCTGGAAGGAAATTGTAAAGAAAAGAATCTTTGTAAATAGTACTGGCATGACAATGCCAGCGCCCCCTTTTATTTCTCATGTCACCCTACAGTGCAGTGTGCCCTTTTTTTCGCATGAAGTCACATAAGCTTGGAATACTTTGATATTTTTTTCCCCCAGCCCTAAACTATGAGAACAAGATAGGGAAGGGAATACATAGAAAGTTGGTGGGTGAAATGAAGGATTAGGAAGGAAGATGGTGAGAAAAAAGGTTAATCAGACGCCATAAGCTGGTTGAAGATGTGTGAAAAATAGAGGGTTGGAGGGAACTGAGGCGAAAAAGGTTAGAACATGTGAGAGAAGAATGTCAGAGCTGCTATAAGAGCAGTGATTTGGGGTTTTTGCCACTTCAGACCACACCTGCAGCCTTTATTCCTCTAAGCCTAATTCCTTTAACATCTAAGCATTTAATGCATGGCTGAGTTTCAGTGGTGGTCACTGTATGTATCTTGCCCTCTGGGTTTAGACAAATACCCCAGAAAGAATATAGAAAGTTGCTAAGACTGTGGACTTTTGCTTATAATGTGTACAATCTGCATTAAAGATTAGATTAAATTTAGACTAAGGTAGGCATCTATTTTTCAATACTTGCACTACTGAAGAAAGGAGGCATAAAACAGAACCCATAGTCATGTAGTTTTAAATTGCTGACTTCAGGTGCTGTATGTCAATGATTCTCATATTTAGGATCTTCTAATTATAATCATGCTTCTTGTTTCTTGTTTTCATGTTTCTCTCCATCACGCTGGCCCAATTTGAAAACTAACAAGACTGATATATGGTTAATTTATAAGTCAGCCTTGTGTAAGAACGAATTAGGAACCTGACATAGAAAACATTTGATAACACTTAAGGTCTGTCAATACCACACAATTGTTTGGGGATTTGTGGCAAAAAGGAGAAAACACAAAAAAACGACAGTATAAATAAGAGTGTGTGACAGACACAGGGGAGAAGTGCCTTTGGTCACCAAACAACAGGTGGTCTTGTGTCTGAGCAGAGGGGACAGTGTCAAGTCATTTATAACTAAACATGAAGCGATTGTTCCAGACAAAGTATCTGGACATGTGGTTCTTACATAGTACTCATCTCTCTCTTTTCATAATGGAAGTTGCAGCTCTGTCTTTCTTTTCACACGTCAACTCACCCCAAGTATTTTGGCCTGGCAGCGGCTGCATGTTGGAGCAAAAAACTTTTCATAGCAGTGTTCACAGTACACAGACCCATTTTCTTCCACAAAGCCGACATCTGCCAGGGACGTGCGGCAGTGGGCACAGTTAAACTCCTCTTTATGCCATGATTTCCCCATTGCAACCAAAAACGGCCCCCTGAAAAAATACACAGTTAAAGGTTAACCGGAAAAGTTTAAAAGAAAATATATAGAAAGTTATTTGACAGACACAGTTCAAATGCAATATATATATATATATATATTTATATTTGTATAAATAAATATATATATACAGCAAACATTAGATTGTCCTAAAACAATACAACCTGTAATCTCAAAATAAAATATAACAGGTACACTTGGTTTATTTAGGTAATCTTATTATCATTCTAAACTGTATGATCATCAGGAGTATGGTTGTATGTATTTTGCATTTGAACTGTATCAGTCAAATAACTTTATGGAGCACATATTAGAAATCTAGCGCCGTGACGATTACCCTGGTTCCGCTCAAACAGCACCTAGGGCCTGTCTATTCTGATGATTAAGTAAAGTGGGAGGACAAGAGATTTCTTTACTGAGCACAATAGGTATGCTTATCTGAGCTTGCTCTGACAGTGGCCCAAGCTGTCACATATTAGCATGTGAGAAACCCAATCCTGGGTGACATGCAATGCTAGGTGACACAATGGGAGATAACACTCGAGCCCCAGATGAAGGCAGGAAAAAGGAAGAGAGTTTTACTCTGATGTAACACGTGAAACATGTGTTAGGCACCGCTATTCTTAGTCAAATTTGTGACGTTGAAATATTTTGTTTCCATGACATCAGACAGTTCACAATCCACATTCAAAAGAAACCAGATCTGAACAATGTTTACATATAACACTCACATTGAAAAAATTCCATAATAGAAGCTAGTGATCAGGCAAATATGATCCACCACAAAAACACAATGAGTGTAATGTCACATATTCATATTTGAGATCAACTGACTTTAGGCGGGATGCTGAAGAAAATAGCTGAATAGCTTTATTTTGTGCACATTTGAGATCTTCTGGCTTGAAAAGCTGGAAAATTGGCTTGGAATACTACAGTATTTATATTAGCAGGGTTGAAGAAGCGAAGGTAAATATATCAGAACACTCCTAACCAAGTCTTGGGTCTGATTAGATATTTTTGTATGATTTAAAGCCTACAAGCTAAAACTTGAAATTACTAAAGAGCTCTATTTAAGTTATAATCCTAAATGTATTTGAAAAAAAGCACAAAAGCAACACTTAATATTAGAAAGTGTGGGAACTGGGTGGTTACTTATTTTATGAAAATTAGAATACAATAACATATTGCTTTATTGAAAACTGACAGTCCAGACTGCTATTGGTAATATCAAATAAAAGTTAAATAACCTGATATGAGGAAGAATATTTGCCCCTCACCTGATGACCATGTTACAGTGGGCACACATTGGTGTCCGTGTCCCAGCAGGGATATGTTCTGCCATCTGGACCAAGGTGTCCTCGTCTTTAGGATGGGGCTGAGGCACGGGTCGGGCTGGAACAGGACCCCGCGGGACACTGGCACAGCTTTTACCCTTCATTCCGAAAGATGGCGTGATCAAACCAGTCTGTTGACTATGGCCTGCAGGAAGTTGAATATACAAACAGACACATGGAGACAGAGATGGAAAAAGAGAAAACACAAGTAATATCACAAACTTGAGCACTTTGAGTGTAATAAGTGATGGCATTATGTGTGTTCTACCCTGGTTAGTAAGTTATTTGATCTCTGCCCTCTTTGACTACACGCCCAGCAGGTGTCATAGTGCGACATGCAGTTGGCAGACTACTGTTGTCACAACCATGGATCCATCACATCAATCTTGAGACAGACACTGATTTTTTTCAACTTTCAACACATTCCTATGAGCCATGTGCATCCATACACATGACCAAGCACACGGACCACCAAAACATTCCATCTGCAAAAATCCAGACACCTGGCTAAACATGTAGTTTGGCCTTTGATCTCACATCACAAATGGAAATGATGGTGTTTTTGGGTGTGTCTCCTTGGAGGTAGAATTGGGAGCTTGACCTAACAGTTGAATTTCATGCTTAAGTGTGTCTCGTAGGAAAAAGACAGAGCTGGATTCAGAACTGTTTTGGGTAGGATAGGCTTTACCTTTCATTTAGAAAAGAAAAGGCTTAAGTTAACTCACATTCAAAACTACAAAATTAGGCTAAACACCCTTTAGATGAGATATATATGATTTTTTTCTTAAAAGACGAGTGCCAAACAACACTTTCCTGCAAAAGGCTTTTATATATTTGATAAAAATTCTACATGGGACCATTACTTAAAGCTGAAGGGGGAACAATATAACCACCAATATATTTTCATGAGCCTTGGTCCCTTGACAATTGACTCTGTCTATATTTTTTGCTGAGCTGAAGCTCCATCAGTGGCATAAGTAAAGGAGAGAATGGGTGTTTTTACAGATCGAAAGGCTGAAAAGCTGAAGACATGGTTAGCAAAAAGAACTGAACAGAATAATACACAGAAGCAGGCATTTACTTAGCACAGGCATTGTTGGGTGCAGTTCTGCTCTTTGCTTTTTTCTTCGCAAAATTTGTATTCATAGCTCACCACCAGGTCCACTCAATAAATATTATCTTTCTCAAAAGCAGAGCTGCTTTGCATGCGATGAAGCAAGGTGCAACAGGCAAATTTGAGTCTGCTTATGGCTTTCCACGATGGAAAAACACAAGAAAAGGAAAAGAGAATTTGCAATGACCTACTTCACAACACATGTCAAGCTGCAACCATGGAAAATAAGAGTTTTCCCTTTGCTAACTGGCTGTAACAACATGCAACCCAATCAGTTTCATACTACGCTTGCTGCTGTCTGTAAAAGAAGAAGCACTTTTTCTTTTGACTTAAAATATATTTTTTTTCTTAAATTAATTTGACAAACTGTCTTAAAATAAAATATTGCTGTTTTTTCATATAAAAATACTTGAAATTGTACTTGAGAGCAACATGCAATAGCTCGATAGTTTGACAGTTTTCTTTGATTTGGCAAAATATTCAATGTGTTATTCTTAGGTTTTCATGCATTCTTGGCATTAGGATAAACTTGTTTTACCTACTGGAATCCATTTTGCTGCTTTAAATGTAGCTTTACACAATTAATAATAGGCCTGCCAACATTTGTGTATATAGATCCATCTCATCTAGGGTTTAATATAGACAGCAGGCAATACATGTATCTGGTGCCCTCTTAAAGTGCCATTGAATGCATGTTTCATTGAAGAACAATCAAGTATTTGGCTATCATAAGCCAACAAAACAGAGCTCCCAGTGTTTACCTTGGATTGGAGAAGTTCCCTTGATCATAGTCTTGACAACAGCAGTCTCGTGGGAGTTGAGTTCAGGTTCCTCACTCTCCTCACTGCACAGATGGACAGAGGGAAACACACATTTAATTTAAATATATAAACAATATATTGTGATTCTGTGAACAATCACATAATAAGAACTGTGAAAATAACCCCATCAAATGTAAATCTCTTACCAACATTGCTTGGATTGCAATATGCTTACTAACTTAGCCTGAGTGAAGGCCCAGGTTTGATAGCTTTCTATGAATAGAAACATGGAAAATGCACCTGTGCAATTCAATTTCTCAAGGTCAAGCCAAAGTACAAACAGAAACACTCCAGACTGTGTCCCTGCTGACAGACCAGAAATGGTGGGGTACCAACCAAAACACAGACTTCATCCACAGCCAAACAGTACAGTACTCATTTTTTAGCTTATGAGTACAGTACAGTTGCCCATGTGCCACATTCAAAACACAGTTTGATCCAAGACTACACATTTGTTGATAGATTGGAGAAGCATATGTTTCTGTATTCCTATTAATAAATGGATGGAATAATGGGGAGGTATAAAGGTTAAAAAGTTTCTATTACAAATGGTCTTTGAGCAATTGTGTTGATACAACAATGTTTGAAGGAAATTCAGTCATTTTGTCAGGTTATAGAATAATATTTCAGAGCCATCTGAATATATTTCTGTCTGTAGTAACCATTAAAGAGAGTAAGAATGTTTCTTCCCATTAATCAACTGACTTACTGAGACTACAAACTCTCATCTTCCCCTAAAAATTATGCCAAAAAAAGACTTTGATAGCATCAGGAGTATGCGTGTGTGTACTTATTTGCATGCGCATTTTAATGAACACCAACAGAGAAGCTTGGGTGGGCCAAAAAGGTCTACCCAGACAAATTGCAGCCACAATGCATAGTTTTAGTTGATGCCAATAGTTGGATCACTGCAACCTCCCCCCTGTGCTGGGCTATTAGGGGACTCGTGGTTGACAAGTGTTATGGCAACTGCAGTCATAGCTACATCAAGTTGTGCTTGTGTGTTTTTGCAAGTGAGACAGAAAGAGTGAAAGGAAAAGCACTAACTAGAAGACTGGGAGCAAAGAGAAAATATGAACCAAACTGCCACACAAATACAGACAAAGATATATAGAGAAAAAAGCATAACTATTTTGTATGACTTGACTAAAGATACATGTTGATTCAAACATCCTAATAGCCTCTTATTGGGCATAAAGAATGTGGACACACTCAAATAGAATAAAGAAGACATCCAGAAACCACAGTTAAACTTGGAAACTTTCATTTGTAGAGGTGGAAAATAGTAATGGAACAGCATTAGAAGAATGTGAGAGAGGTGAGAGCAGAGAAGAAACTCCATCTTTCCCTAAAGACACTGACCGCAGTGACAGGATGAGGAAACAATGGGCAGCCCTATTCTGTTGCAAACTGATCGCACACATCCTACACTTTTCTATTTGAGAGGGACAAAATTCACAAAGACCCAAGAACCGATAAAGATAAGAGACAGAGATATTTACTGTCAAAGTGGAATCCATATATCCATTGAATTTCTGAGAAATATGTCTTTTTTTTTCTGTCAAACCTAAACCGGTTTTAAACTCTGAAAACCTTAATCTTGGCAAATAAATCATATAAGAGCTTGCTGAATAATATTCACCGCTGTGAGCAACAGACTCACAGCTACAGCTCTGTGGAGTGACATGGATTGTGATAAATGCACCCAGACGACTGTTGAGTTAGCATCGATTTTATCTAACCAATCTATAGGATGTACAGTGATTTGCAAGGGAAAAGGCTGTCAGGCTGCGGAACATAGATCTTCATTCTCATTATGAGCTTATCAATTTGTATATCATGTGTCTGGCAACAGGAGCCACTGGATGTGCCTCGTATCGACTTCTGGTATCTACAGCCACAAACAAAAGTGTGCTTCGATATAAACAACATATTTACTAAATTATCTTTCTTAATTATTACTCCTTAAATGTTCATAGTCAAACTTCATCACTTCGTTTGCTGTATATGACTTTTATGCAGGGATTCTGAAAATATAGCAAGGCTTCTGAGTAATTAATCTTACAATGAATATGTCTGGTTGTTCATCACAAGCCACAATGTGTGGATCTCTGCACATCACCCCAAGACAAGTGAGCAAACCAATGCTGCAACAAAGCACAAAGGCATAAAAAGTACATTGTACAAATCAATAAGAAGGCTGTATGTTCGTTCCCAAAATTTGATATAGTGTTTGCCTTGGATGGAGACATCAGCAGCCATCAGTTTGACAAACAGAACAGCCCAGAAAGGAACAGGAACAGGAACAGCCTCATCCTGATCATGCTATAAGGCTATTAAGACTGTAGAGCTATCTATTCCAATTATCTTGGCCAACATGTTAGAAATCATTCATTCATATTGGCTGTGGTAATTGGCTAATGATAGGTGACAAATAGAGAAGGAAATAAGAGGCTCCACAGTCCGTCATTCATTAGAACCTATTACAGTGCAGCTCATTAATATTCTCCACCAATCAGGCAAATTACATATGAAGCTGATTGTATTCTGCTTGACGGTGATTGATTTTACAGAGGGCTTTGTTGTTTGTGATTCAGTTGTTGCTGGTTAATGTTGACCATCTGGCCACATATGAAACCTGTAAACTGTGAGGGTCTGAAGAAAAGAGGAGGAGAAATGTGGGTGGAATTTTTTTACATTCACGTTTTTGTTTTGTGATCCACTGCTCTTCATACCATAAGCAAGCAGAACCTTGAATTCCATAATCATAAAAAATAACAACGCACGATCCCTGGTATTCATCTGCATTTCTTCTGCAGTTCATGTTTGTCTTTTCTGAAGTTTATTCTAAGGATCATCATCTACAGCTTTTCTGTTTGATAGTATTGAGTAATAATGAAGGAAAATATAGTATAACTCGGTCCCACTATTGTTTACATTTGTAAAGTAACCCCTTTTGTACCGTAGCTACAAAACGAACTGTTATTCTGTGTGTCATAAATGTGATGGTTCCATCTGAGTGTTACACAAATGGTCCATTAACATTGCTGACTGCAGTCCATAAGCTCACCCTACCACACAACAGATGGTCTATCATTTTTCTACTGCAATATTTGGATGAAATTCAGTCTTCACACACTACATCATCAATGCATGTGCATTCACACTCATTCTATGTTAAAGTCACCCATCCATATACACACCCACTCAAACTATTACATGCACACAAACTTAATATACTTCACAGTTTGAATGTTTACAGTTGTCTACTAACCAGTGACTGATCTCTGTGAGTTGCTGCCAAGTTGTTTTATAGTGACCACAGAATGTCATAGTTGTCTTGAACGGTCGCCACAGAGACATATGGACCGTGTCTTTTGGTGCTGGCATGCTCTGAATAAATATGTCTTTTTCCATGGCCATGAATTGCATGTTCAGCGGATTGAAGGCCCCTCTTTATGTTTCATTTTAAAACCTAAGTACACATCTTTCTCCAAAATATTTGTTATGTATTAAAATGACTTTGTGAAGAGAATGAATGGCCTGACTCTTAGACCTTAGAACAGAGAAATAACAACAATAAAAAAATGTGTCATTAAGTAGTGAGTTTTGGGAGAGCTGTGTGCATCATGTGTTATTACAATCTTTGTCATATGTAAGATGGATGATTGTAAAACTATTTAGGATGCCGACATGGAACAAAACACATGTAGAAGAATTTGAATACAATTGATTGGAAGAAATACTATGAACATTTTTGAGAGCAGGGATTTCATTTAAAGTCTTTTTTGTTTAAAAACGCAGGCTTAAGCAAGCTTTGTCTAAATCTGCTCTGACAGCTCTTCCTACTTAGCCAGGTGTAGCTCAATGCACAGCAGAGGGCCCCAAATGGACTGAGACACAATATAAAAACATCAAAATCTATTCACTTAAACATGAAACCTTTGTCATTGCTCAAGAAAATTAGCAGACTTTTTATGGAATAAATCCTTTCCTACAAAAAAAATCATATAGTTGTATATAGTTGTATGCTTCAGTCCCAAAATGTTTTAATTTAACTGCAAAATAGGTGTAAATACATTTATGCTATAATTTATACTTGAAATGATCATGATCATTTCAGAGAAAAGCATTAAAAAAATCTTTCTCATAAACATTATTTACCTTGGATGTACTGGACTGGGGGTTTATGGGTGCTGAGAATGAGGAAATGGGGGCAGGGAGCTTCTCTGGGAAGGAAGTCAAAAGCATTTTGTTGTAAGAGCACCAGTGTGAATGTTATTGTCTCCAGTAGCCCAGCTGTGAATGAATTGTAACAACATGTTTTCTGAGTACAGACTAATCCGTAGATCACTCAAATGCTCATTGCGTTTCATTACCCGTGTACCTGACTAGTTGTTTATAGTGTGTGAGGACTCTTTTGGTGATAGATGAATGCGACCTCGATGTGAAAAACTACGAGGTGAGGTTATATACTACCCTTTAATCAACTTGAAACTTTGTGTGTGCACCTTGTATCATGACTGATATGAAGCACCTGAGCTGAACTGAGCGCAACAGTAAATTCATTTTCCATGTGTTTGCTGCCATCTACTGCTGCAGAACGAAAGAGACACTTTCAAACACAACAGTAATCTTGACTTTGTTCAATTATTGCAAAAAATTATGTGATTTATAGGGTTATTAGAATATATCTGAATATATTTTACCCTTCAGCAGTGTGCAGATCAAAGGTCAGGGGAGCAGCTGGATTATGGAAAAGAAATGCCTTTGTGCTGGAACAGGCTAGCAGGCTGCTGGACTCTGGAGGCTGAGAGGCATTGGCCTAATATCCAGCTATATGCCAAAAGTATCAACTTTTGAGTTAATTAAAAAATTTAACAAAACATTAAGTATTAATTGAGATTGAGAACATATACTGGGGTATTGTCAGTGATGATTGAATGATTTTTCACTTGATCTTGGTTGCATGAGAGACTGTCAGGACTGGAACTCATGATGAGGTTTTAGACTATCACGATCCTCCTGAGCAGTGTCGATCAGCGGTGGGGCCTGCAGTCCATGACTGAGGTTGGTCAAAGCGTTCACATGTGCTCTTTACATTATTCAGCCACTAATCATTGGTAGTGAGTCACCAGCTTGTGCAGAAACTTGGTACACTGGAGTGTCCCCGGCAGATAACAGATTGATGAGAGCAGTGTTAATTAATTACCAGCTATGAGTTTTTATGTGTGCTTTGCATCACTAAATAAAACCAGAAGTTGATGTTTTTAGTGGAGTCAAGTGTGAAATGGAAAACTATATTAACACAACACTTAGGGAAAGTCAGTGGTATATTTGGCTGATTTGGTTTGTAATTTGACAAAAGATATGTACAAAAGTTTTTTAAGATAGTGTCAAGGAACAAAGTATGATGAAGATTAAGTGGATTTATGGTTACACCTGACCTCCATTCTGTTTGTTTTTATCTAATAAGTGGAAAATGTAGATATAGAATCAGATATAGATTTATAGATTATAGATATAGAATGGGGAAGAGTAAAGGGATTTTGAAAATAAAGGAGATAGGAAAGGATCAAAGAAAAGAAAGAAGGAAGAAGCCACCCATTTATCAGCTAGATAAATTAAATTTATTAACTCAGTTATAGAATTCTTAGAACACCGTTCAAAACACCACTTTGGCAGTCAAAAGGAGTTATTGCGATCAAATGAATAAGTATCTGCTGTCAACAAATGGAAAGGCACATCAAAAAAGTTTTTCATAGCAAGCACATTAGACATTACAATGTCACCACTAAAAAGCTTTCTCATAAAAAATAACCTTCCTTTCTTGGAAGTTAATGTCTTCAACCAGCAGAATGGCATGTAATATATTGGTTAGTTTCTGACAGCCCTTTCTGATAGAATATAAAATAGTTTACAGACAGGTTTAGATAAATACCACAAATAAAATGGATGTAAACAAGCCATTACCCATTTGAAAAAGTGTTTCTTATGACATTCACTTATTCATTTTTCAGGGATTTAATAAACAGTCTCGAGCCATCAAATCACAAATCCATTTCCACTACATGCTGTGCTACAGCTCAGTGATACAGATAACAACAGCAAACAATGTAGTGCTGCCAGTCATTTGTTTGTGTTTCGTATTTACCAGATAGTTTGTGCACTCACACAAAAATAATGTTGCATAATTACACATTTAAATATTTTATCAATCATTTATAAGTTGTTTAACTCATTTAAAAAGAATGTCTATTGAATGATTGATAATATCCTGTATTCCAACCTTTTCAAATGTCCCTGAGAACATGTTCTGTGCTAATTCAGAGCTGTGGATTTGCAGCCATATATCTGTGAAACTATGTTTATACCACCCTTCTATATCCTGCAGAATTCTCCACTTCAACAGAAACCTTTGAACTTGAGAAAAATGGCACACGTATAATAAAATCAGCTGATAGTATTTTCTGTATACCTGATGTGAATAAATTAACTCCTACAGTCAATATTGATGCTTTGGTATATATTAGGATGGTAGCTCATCAATTAGAATAATTATGCCTGTGGCACACAAAAGCATAACAGAAATGTAATAAAACACATATTTTTGTATAATGGAAGGCACACAGATAATGTTGTGCAGCAACAAATTTGCTGTTGTAACCAAGGAGCCTAGCATTAGCAACACTAATAGAGTATCCAAAAGGTCAAGGATGATTAAAAAATCAAAAGTGTAAACATTAAGAAAGACAATTTTTTTTTCATTGTTCTCTGAACCCCACACCTTGAGAAGGGTGAAAATATTGTAATTAAGACACATAAATCCCACCAGTGGTTGGAAGTAGCAAAACACTTTTTATGTATCTGTACTTTGAAAAATAACTTTTTTTCCTGACAACCTTGAACTCTGTCTGATAAAACCCAGTAAATGCAACTATCTATATTTTCATGATGCTTGTTATCTTTGTTTTACCATATCTTAAGAGACTTGTCTATTTATTTTATTTAAATCATTGTGAACTTTTCCAATTTCAGGATGTACAGATTATTGACTGAATTATTTAGAAATGGCCACAGTATCTACTACAGTATCTACATGACACGTCAGAGATAAGACGGTGTCATATGATAGAAAAAAGAAATTAGACTCAAAATCTGCATTTCATGATGAGAGCCCATAATTCCAATGATACACCATGAAAAACATCACAGCAATTTCAACACATGTTGGATTTACTGGTCATGTGTGATTTGAATATATGTCATTCTTCAGAGGTATAACAACCTTATTCTTAAGTTAAGTAAACTATAAAATTGTTGGACAAAATATGTTGTTTACAGCATCTACCAAAAAAAAGATAATCTAATTATCATTTTCCATAGGGAAAAGGAACAGTCTTATATTGTTTGCAATTAATTTAGACACGTTTACAGACCAAATTTAGGAAAATCTAAACAATCACTTGACCAGGATGTCATCAACGATAGAGGAACCAGCATCTCTGCTCCAGACTTGAGCATACTGTAGTACAATGACGCTAATGTGAATATTCTGGGAAAAAAAACACAGATGGCTTGAAGAGAGGAAATGTAACCATCTATATCGCACTAGAAACTAGGAGCTGGTGGCCTGAGGGACCACCTATATCATCCATGACCCATATGTTTCACTTACAAATGACCCGCACTCATCTCATCATCTCCACAAGAGGCTGAAAACACAAAACTCTGAACCAGACATGACTGAATATCTACACAGACAGTCCACTGTGATTAGGCCGTGGGGGGTACATAACACCACGCATAAAGACACAAAGAGCTCTCACTCTATTATTATTGCCCTAACTTCTTTTACTTTTTTATTTTACTTCTCTTCTCAGCTGTCAAAGACTCAAATGATGACCAAAATCTCTGTCAAACGCCCATAGATGGACAAACAGGTGAAATGGTACAAACTCAAAGTCTACTGGACATTGAGGGTGCGAGCAGACACTCCATGGTGCCAGTTTCTTAGCTCGTTGTACTTGGGGCCCATCACCAACCGAGTAGTGGTCCTGTGTCCCCTGTCATTCAGCACAAGTTGAGAAAAGTAAAAGGGGAGAAGAAGATAAGAACAAACGGTACATGAATCACACAGCGAGAATAATTATCCTGCAAACTACAATCAAATGCATTATAAGCCATGCCACAAGGAGAGAAGCTCATACAGATGAGAAGCTGATGATACAAAGGGTAAGTTTCGCGATCACTATAATTCTTTTTTGTTTTTTTTAATAGACACAACAAACCAAGCTGGATGGAATTCCCACAAAACAGAGAATTGTCCTGTCCTGGCAGCCCATGAATCAAGATCAGAATTGGCCGAATGAATGATGAGTTAATCTTATTATGAAGCCACAAGCCAAAAAAACAAATGTGTTAGCATGGATCCACAGGGGCAAAACGATGATCAAATGCATCACTACAAACTGTCAAGAGCAACAGGACGAATCACAAAAGAGTCAGACAACAGCTGAGATGCTTCTGACAGATACATAATCACAGGGAACACAGCATGCTGTCAGAGCCACAAATAATTACAAGTTCAACAAGTTCATACACACACTTCTTCTGGTAAACAACGACTGAGACACTTTCTGCCACAGAACAAATCAATACTAACCTTCAGTATTGCTAAAAAATGTCTGTCAGTCCTTTTTTTTTTCATTTAAAGTGTGACATACTACAGGAGAAACAAGTCTGGCTTTTGACTTAATGGATCAAATGGGATCCCTGCTTGGCAGTCTAGACAGGAAGAGCTCACACAGCATAACTGTAATTGCTAGGATTATAGCACAAACACAAAGTAATTTTTTCTGTTTGCTTCATAAATGAAGACTTGCGTCATAGACATCTGACCCAGCAGGGTACATGAAATAACGTTAAAAAATTAGAAAATAATGTTTCATCAATGGTATGTGTTATTCCACACATGCACAACAGCTAATGTAATGCAAGTTTTTAAGAGGAGCACTTACTTTGTTTTCTTGGCTGTGTCTGCATCCTCATTTTGGGCTGAAAAGGAAAGAAGATCAAAAATAACAAATGTTTTATAAAAAAAAAAAGACACCACAGAACTAACCACTTCACAAGAAACATGACGTAATAAATATGATTCTGGTGTTTGGTCAGTTGTCCAGGTACAACGAGTACCTGTATGTGTCCACACTTTGTGTTGTTACAAGCTGTTTTTTTTACCGTTCTCAGTGCCGGTGATCTGGGCCAGAATCCTGAAGGACCGGGACTGGGTGGTTCCTGTGCGTGGGCGCCAGTCCTCCGTATCCTCCATGATACGTTTTCTGCTTGCATCGGCATGAGTGGGTACATGGTAGAAATGAATGTCTGTGTCCACAATATGTTTCCTGGGAGTTCTGAGGAGAGACCAGTGAAAGAATGCAGCGTATCAGTCAACACAAAATGTAAATACTGTACTGCTTCCAAAGCCCAATGAGCTGATTCATAGATGAAGGTTTTTCTTTCAGTTTCAGGAGGTTAGTTTGAATTATGAATGTCAAATTCACACACATCAATGAACCTATTTTTTCTAGATGATTATTGGATGATTTTTTTATTTGGGATGATATATTATGGAGTGAAAACAACGGGGAAAGCTCACATCACACTCGGTTAAATGGTTTTGGTGTAATAGTTGAAACTAAAGTGATACCTTGGAAGTTGTTGAAGGGGTTTTCTTGGAATTGTTAGAGGAAAACAGCAAGAGAAAGTACAACGTACATCAAATCGAGTAAAAACAACATGAAATTGCAGCATTCCTAAGGTTCTGCAAGTACTTACTTCAAAATACTTTGAGGTCCACTAATGGAGAGATTTAGAAAGCGGAAACAGAAACAGAGACAGAAACAGTGGAAACAGGCAAGTTGAGAGCAATTACTAACAGGAAATGGTTTCCAGTTATTAAAAGCGGTGAGAGTTTTAGAGGTAGAAATAAAGATGTATTTAATCAAATCCAATGGCCATTTCATTTACAAATAAGAGCGACAAAATTCAGACACATAAACCAAAAGCTTATGTCAAAGCTATTTTCTTTTTTTTTC
>JABUIW010000162.1:818464-832423 GCA_013363375.1 Menidia beryllina | reverse complement strand
CTTCTCAAAAGCTTATGTCAAAGCTATTTTCTTTTTTTTTCCTTCTCAAAGCTATTTTCAACCACATGGTGGCGCCTTTGAACTGTTTGAAATCATGGTTCATTACTGGGACAGTTTGGAAAAAAATCCATCATTCTGAGTTTTTTGTTTTAAAAAATACTCAATACTGAACGTGCATTTTCATTTTGATAAGTGTGACACATTATGGTCTCAATATTTCTGTTTGCATGCGTGCAAGGTCAGTAAAGAGTGAGAGGGAAGCAAACATGCCTGTGGTAAAAACTGGGTGTCAATTAATCAAGTGGCATGATAAATATACACAACCGTAAATCAAACACAAATGTTTTTTCATGCCCTGCTATCAATTAATCACCTAAAAACACTCACTCAGCGAATTGATCATTCTGATTTATGAGTCTGTCAACACATTCTTGTTACAGCGGCAGTGATGTGGATATTGCAGTGTTGAAGGGTCTATGTGAATGTCGTCCCATATGTACAATGATTGTAGAAATATCTGACAATAAAATGTCTATTTATGAAGGGGTGGGGGTTGGGGTGTGAACTACTTCATCAATATCCATAAATCAGAGTTATTGTTGTGGTGAAAACGTACTGTACCTAACAAAAATCTGTTTCAGCAACTGTACTTTTGGAAGCTTTTAATCAGAGGTATGTATGCTCTAGCTATTGCACCATCTATAGAAAAAATGATGACATAGCCATTATTATTAAAAAAAACATTTCAAAGAAGGAGTATTAAAAGCAGATGGCTCAAAAGCCCCAAAAATGAGGACCCTATGTTAGCAGGCTAAATACAGTAAACTTTGTTGAGTAAAAGCATGCACAGAGGTGAGAAAGTATCAAAGGAAAAAGAGTTAGTCAAACACACAACAAGCTTCAGACACTAACTTTGTGACTGGAGTAGATGCTGCAGTCTGCAGAGCAGAATAAAACAAAGATGGGAAGAAAGAGAAATCGATAGAGAACATTGGAGTACAAGCATATGCATCTTTACAGTCAAGGAAATCTTACAATATGTGATCCAGATTCCCTTCTGAAACAAACGCATCATGCAGAAAAAAAAGGAAGCCAGACTCAAGAATGAATACACATGCTGTTTGTAAGGTCCGGGTAGCAATGTAAATTAAGTCATTCACACAATACCTGTAATGAATCTCCTCAAGAAAAATGGTTGATAACTTAATTTTCAGAGTAACCTTCAAATATCATACGCCTATATTTAATGGAACCTACATCACACAAGATGCATAAAGATGCATGGAAAAATGGCATTTATTTCGGCAAGTACATAAAAGCGAAGCGATACTGAAAAAAATTATAATTGGATCAAATTATGGATGTTTGAGTTGATAAAGTAAGACACTAAAGTGTTTTTTTCTCATCTAATTGGTCAAGAAATATAATCTATGGTATTTATCAACAAGGGAATGTTGCTTCTGTGCCTGTGTTGTGTTACTGTGCACAACTGCTTGGTGTAAGATTACTGCAGGTTATGCAGATCTTTGGTGTCCCCTGAAACGAGGAGAGTAACCCTCAGCGGTTTTAGAAAGTGTGTATAAAACACATATATTTAAAGTGATTTGAGAGAATTAGAGATTTTTCTCAGTTGTTATGGTAACAGCCGGATTAGCATTTGCACGTTTGTTTTTTTAACCTTCCTCTGGTGTTAGCTTTCTGCTGCCATCTGTGGTGTTAGCGGGTCATTTTGGACCCGTGTATTAAATCAGCCATAAAATACCCTAAAAACAATCTTTTATCATCCAATGTTTTCTTAACTCTTGTTTAGCTGGTTGGGCTCCCTTATCCATGAAAAGATTGGTATTAATATTTTTTTGTGGCCCCCTGGGCCTTTGTTTTAACAGCATACCCCTCGTTTTCAATGTCATAAAAGTGTTCAAATGAACCTTAAGAGTAGAAGGCAACAAAATAATCAGTTGTTCTGTTACCTGAGTGTAACTGAGAGATATTAAAACAAATTTTTTAAATGTTCAACAAAAAAAAAGATTTTAATTTTAATATTATCAAATATAGTAACGTCTATGGTGTTTCGGGTCATTTTGGACCCGTATATATTTGCTTCAAGAAAAGGGCAAAAACAAGTCTTTTTTTCCCACACTATAGAACTTTAAAACAATATTTAACAATATCAAACACAGAACAGTCATAAATAATAATAAATTACAATAAAACAAAGATTTGCAAATAAATAAACAAAAACCAATCGAGAAAATCACATCAAAAGAAATCAAGTACTTGTTCTATCAATACTCTGTGCAAAGAACATGCCTGTGTGTGTATGTGTGTGTTTAGATGCATGTGTTGCAAAAAGTGACACTTTTAGTGTGTTTTTTGCTTGATCTGTAAACTCCAGCAAGGAGGAGAACACCAATGTAGGCATCCAGGTACGTCTCATCAATGTCTTTCCATGTGTTGCCATGGACTTTTTTTCCCTCAAGGTTTGTCATAGCAAATATGACTTTTTTTAGTGACAATGGCAAAAAAAGATCAAAGCACGTCTTGATGTCACTTACTCTTGTCACAGCAAACCTCGTGACCCCAGGGGTCATTTTGATGATGTTTGCAGCAGCTGTCCTTCCATGCACATCAGGAGGAACTGTGTTCCAACGGATGTTGCCACTTTTGGATTGGAATGATTCAGCAGGAGCAGCTTCAGCACCAGTGACCTCCTCTTCAGACTGATCACTTGTGTCTGTTTCTTCCAATTGGTACTCCACATCATCTTCGTTCTCAGAGGCCTGCTCATCTCCATCGCTAAAATCCTGTGTGTCCTCTGCCTCATTTGCAGCAAAGATGTGATCCAAAGCTTCATTTACAGTTAATCTTCTCCTCATTGTTGCATCCTGTGAATTGGAGATGTGTACTCTGCAAGTCACCACCTCTACACTCAAATGGCTTGACAAGCCTGGACATGTCTCCCTTTGTTTGTTCTTGCAAAAAGGCAAAGAGAAAAGCCCCTAAATGAAGCTCAAGTGGTTGGAGGAAGAGGCTGTTTGTTGACTGTGTGTTCATGATTTAATTTTGGGCATTTTTTATTGTTTTATAATAGAAAATTTTAACCGGGTCACAAATGACCCGAACACCACAAAAGTCATTTTTTTCACCAGAGCACTTTATAATTCAGTAAAAAAAAAAAAAAAGATTTTACTTTGTTTAAATGGAAGTCCCTGACAAAGTCAAAAAGTTTCAACTCAAAAAACAAATGTATGGAGTGCTTTTATGCATGTTAAAACTCAAAACGGGTCCGCCGGGACCCTAACACCATAGGAAGGTTAACAACAGCTGAAAAGATTAAATGAAACAACTGTCAGGGTAGTCAAATTGTTTGGTTGGGATGTAAGAAAACCAAACAGTCACATGACTTGACTAGCTGGACAAGTATAACGTTTGATTTAATCTGAATTTAAAATTAACCCACAATGATTCTTGCCAATTTAACCAGTTAAGTAAATGACACATTGACAGATATATTTATTCCTCGAAGATGATGGTATTTACTTCAAACTCTCAAACAGGCTCTCTCAGAAAGTTTTTTTATTTTCTGTTATATGTCTCCTTCAAGTCTCTAAAGAGCATTGCTCATGTGTAAATCTATATGGATTTAAGCCTGAAACCTTTACCCACTGACTGATTTGCAATATGAGCAAAGAGAATGCCACACAGTTTAAGTTACCAACACAGGCTATATATACACAGCTGAGTGGCATCATATCATAGTTATACGCACTATGACTAAGAAGAACTGTTGTTGTGACAGAAAAAAGATGGAGGCGAGCCTACTGAGATAGGAAAAGGCAGTTTAGGAAAAGCCTGTGCTTTTAAAAGCACAGGCTTTTAAAAAAAATCCAAGGCTCACTTCAAACAGTCTGCATCTGGATAATCCAGCAATGAGCAGCAATGGTGGGTTTATAGGAGATGCATTCGCAGATTATTAGGGACGAAAGCAGAGGAGTGACATGTGTGGTTAAGGGTAGAATCTCTCCTCTCAAATGCTTTTGGCCACAAATGTGTTCAACGTGTCATGCTGTCCACAGATGTCCAACCTTTACAACAAATACCTACAGCGGAGTGTTCCATTTCAAATACTTGTGATGAAATGGAAGCAAACCTGCCCTTCTGACTGAACCAAGAGCATAGTTTTACCATGTATCACTTGGTTAATTCAAGCATGTTCACATGAATTTGACTGGCAATAACTAATCAACTTGTCTTTTCTTCCTAAGTTTATGTTTCTTTGCTCCATGATAACTTACATTCTGATTATAGTGCAGAGTTTTCTTGATTTTACAACATAGTAATTTCCTAAAGATATCTAGCTTGACATGCAAACTCTGCATGTTGATTGAAAACTGTAAAAAAAAGTATTAAAAAGGAGAAACTAAAGTGATTAATATAATTTCCTATTGATACAGGTCAGCATTAATAGAAAATAATAAAAGAAGGTAAGGATTCCTTGAATGATTGAAGTCGGCCCCATAGACCGCAGAAATAGCTTTTAGATTTAACTATATTTCTTTTCAAATTAGGTTAAGAGGTATTACTTTAAAGTACAATACTTTAAAACACTGAGCCTATTTGTTCTGTCTCAGACAGGTTTAATACGTTCAACTGAAGAACAGACAAGGCAGAAAATTAAAGCACTGTGTGAATAACCAAAATGAAATCCAGCCGCAGCTGAATGAAGGAGCATGATTTTTTATATAGTATTTTTTTTTGTGTTTTTTCTCAACAGAACATATTAAAAGTTAGATTATGATTTTTATAAAATTGAAAAACCTCTTCCTGAAAAAAAACCTTTGAAATCGTAATATACAAAGAAATATATATTTTTTAAATATGTGATTGTAGTTATACCAGATGCAATTATACCAGAAAGAAGACAGAAAGGTAAAAGGTGTTGTCAGATTTTCACTGGAGTAAATTGCGGGGCGTAAAAGGACATCAAGAAGTGATTAAACGGTTTGCAAGGCCACCACTCACCCATTAAACTGCAGTGGTAAGGCTCCACCCTGACTCTCCAAGAGTCCTCGCCTCTGCCCCATGGCCACCTCACACGCATTCTCAGTGGAGTACAGGTTGATTGGTGTGTTATACACCGATGGCTGAGGTGGGACGAGGACAGGGGGTGACGAGGAGGCAGAGGATGGGTGAGAGACCGGAGGTGGAGACAGGGGAGGGCTGGCGTGGGACGAGGCGGGGGTAAAGGCAGAAGATGGGGAGGGAATTATAGTGGCAAAAGGGGGCTGTGAAGGAGCGTATTCGCTTTCTGACCTGCAGTCCCCGTAAGGCCTGGGGGCCTTGTTGCAGGGGGCAGAGGTGTGCAGGTAGAAATGGGGTGGGAGAGGGGGGTGGGTGATGGCAACTGGTTTTATGATGTCTGATCTGTCGGCCTACCGGTGTGAGAAAAAAAAAAAAAGCATGCAGAAACACAACAACAATTCAAATCAAAGCAGCTATACTGGTGTCTCCCAGGTTGTGATGTGTGTATATGTGGCCACCCAATGTCATTAGTCTAAACAACAGCATGTAAAAAATGAAGGCGCTCTTCTCGTTTTTATCATTTTTTGGGGGGGAGTGGATGGATGGGAAACATCAGTATTTCACAGCTAAAAAAAATCATACCATATAAATTAAGGCATGCCAAAACAAAACAAACAAACAAAAAAAACTTGTTTCAGAAGGGTGTAACTGAATATCTAAAATAAGTACATGGCACTCCAGGGACTTACTGCACATTTGTCATTGTTATCAGTTCAATTCTCAAGTGATCAGTTGTCATAGTAACTCAGCAAAAAATGCCTCCACCAAATGGCTGATGTTAATCCATAAAATATATCTCATTTACTCTATCACATCAAAGGATATCTCAAAATAATCCCAATGAAAATTGTTATGAATCATTTTATGATCAACTGGTGTGCATTGCCTAATCTAGCATAAGTTTTTTTTCAGTTGGTCAATGGAAACATTTTCACAGTACCTTTGGCGCCACAGGAGGGGGTTTAGGAACACTGGAGGCCCTGGAAAGAAAGAAGAGTGCATGATTTATGGTTGTCAAGAACTCTTTCTTTAAAAAAAAAGACAATTCACCTTGAAAAAAAGTGAGTGCTAGCCAGTGCCATATGGATAAATTTACAAAAGCTTCTCCAAAGTGTTTACTGATATTTATGAAGACCATTCAGTCTATTTTTTTTAGATCTCTCTGAGGTTTAAAAAAAAAAAAGTGGTTATGGTGAATTACGGCTAAACCTTGGCGCTCAGCATGAAACCAACATGCAGAGGTTTCTGTCATCAGCAATGACAGGATACAAAAGAGGCTCACTATGTCTGTGTGTCAAACAAAGAAATTTGAGTTGCTGTTGCTGGATAAAAGTTAAATGTATTTTTCAAGCAGTAGTTTTTATAGTTTAAGAGCCAAGGTCAATGTTATACTTTTGGTGGTTGAATCTCCCATTACCTCTTTCAGCCACAATCCCTCCAAAAGGGCAACAAAGAAACTTTCATGTAACTACTAACACTTGTAAGTGATAATGGCTCTGCACTTTGTAATAATTTTTACCAAGATCATTTTTCACCTTTTGACACCGTGTTTGGTGAACTGCCTGTTTTATATTGTCAATAATACCATACGGTACTTTACTAGCACTAAAAGAAACTTAAACAGATGCTGGTAAACTCCAAACTGAGTGCATGATCTAAGAAACTCCCTCATTATCACCTGAAACCAGTCACGCAACAAACGAGTAAAAGCAGCTCAGCAATGAAGTGCTCTGCAACTTGATCGAGCATGCTGTTGGGGGTAAAAATGAGATAACATAAATTAAAGGCTAAGTAAACTGAGTAGTAACTGAAGACATTCAAATGTCAGCAGCCTTGCATTCCTTTTAGAGCAACCCCCTCTAGAAACTTCCTCAGGGAGCTGCATGTCCTTCACTTCGGTAAATTTAAAACCAACACTTCTGTTGTGGTTAGAAACACATCAGTCTGCAGACACTCGCTTGGCCTTTTCTGTCAGCCCCTTGCTCCCCGATGCTTTGGTAACTGCATCCTGAGACTGTGACCATGCTCGTTTAATATCAGACCAGATCTTTAGAAGTTGTATCTATAGAGCTGAATCCTAAACAGCACTGGGAAACTTTGGGTCATTTCATTCTAGAACCTGTGCTAATGTGATAATGTACAAGAATATTCCAATATTAACCCGATAAAGACTTCACTCCAAATATGTCACAGCCATGTAAAGAGCATTTTTATTCCAATAATCCCAATAAGGTCAGTTTCAGAGTAGGTAATAAAAGGGTAATCCAATGTGTACAGGACAATTTGACATCTTTCCAGAGTTTTCACAGGGTTTAGCCACACCTCCAGAGTGGTTAAGTGTACTTGTTCTGACTGACATAAATATGAACCGAAGAAGCCTTTCAGATGAGGGCTGAAACATCCAAGAAGTCCAGTTGTCTTTACTCAAGCTGTAAGGATTGTTGTGACATACAGTAGACGAACTGAACATGTTCTCTTATATAAACAGCGAGGAGTTAACATTGTGTTATTTACATAAAGGACAGAAGATTGCTTTCCAGGTACGCAGCTAACCAAAGAGACCCAAAAAACAGCAAAATAGTTCAACTGACTGAGACGACACACCTCATCTTTCTGGCTTTCTCACTTTGACATCTGTATTCCTGCCCTGGAGGTTTCCATGGACAAACTATGCCATAAATAGCCCACCAAGTACCCAGAGCTTATCTGAGGATAGCTCTCACTCGCAGAACCGAGGACATGGAAATATGTGTGGCAGATGTAGTACGCAGGGAAAGACTGGGTTATCAAGAAGGTATTTCAAATACGACTCAGTCATCCCTGTGTGGCATTGCCTTGATTACACTGCAGCTATAAATGGCTAACACCAAGAAGGAAATGTGTCCTGATCATATGTTAAGCAGTTAAGCAGCAGAACATTTCCCTTGCAGTAATTGTATATGTGCAAATAAGAAAATCCTATTTTTTTCATTTTGAGAATTGTTATAAACGATGCATACAAGAGGGAAAAGAGAACTTTACTCTTTGATGGACACAAGAGTTCCTCCTCAATTAAGTAAGTTCATAGACTGACAGTGTGACACATGTCAGTCTTTGTATTACCTGCACACCAAATGGAAACACCAGACCAGTTGGCCTGAAAGTGAATCTGAATGTGTTTCTATGAAGATCCAACAGTTTAAAGATGCTGTGACAAATCGCGCCTCTGCTCCCCACCTGTGCATATGCAGCTCTGCATGTTTCGAGTTAAGCGTGAAGGTCAACATGTCTGTTTTTCCTTTCCTCTTTTTCATGTTCATGGAATTATATAACAGAATGGGTGGTTTGTTTTGTCTCCATATCTTCAGGAAGTCTGTCAGAAAAAAACACATTTTTTATTGCATTTTAAACTTAACCACATCATTCTATGATACTTTCCCTTGTGGTTATCATTTCTTGAATGTACAAAGTATTACGAGTCTTTATGCTGTTGTTGTCATCTTGGTTTGTGGATAATAGTGCACTGGCAATGTTGTTTTAAGACTATCTATTTTCAATAAAGTCTTTGCACTCTTTTATGAAGAATTTAAGAAGTATGTATCACAGAGTTGTAAAATATTAAAAACCCATCAATTAAGTGCTAACGGTGCCAACGTTCCTCTGCTTAATGTTTTCTTTGCCTGCTTTTTAGCACAGCTTCATGAATGGGAGACTGACCCAAACATTTGCATAGATAGAGAGTTAGCAATAGGCGCAGTGCACTTTGGTGCAATATATTTTGGCTTTATCTTGTCATCCATAATGAACCCTTTTAAAGCCACAAATGCCATTGTGGCAATCCTGTGTTCTTTGTTGAGCATTTCAGTTTAATCTCTCCATTGTATTTTGACTCAAATGACATCACTGAGCAAAGTTTCCAGGGTTGTGCTTCAGTGTGCCATCAGCTTCTGCAGCCTGAAACCTAAAATATAAATATAAATATCAATTATATAAACCTGTCAATTATCATTGCAAAAATACCGAAATATAATTCAAATTTCTTTAGTAATTAAATATTCCAGTATTTCCCTAGAATATTTTAGACTTAAAACTTCACGAATTTGATAAATAAGTAAATATTTTCTATAGAAAATACGTTCTTAATAGTGGAGAATGAAGTAAAGAAATATGCATACCATTAATTCTAAAATATTAAAAACTTTGCATGGTCCAAAAACTGCCAATATACTGTAATATACTGCCAATAAACACACTCTGTTTTGCCTCCAAAGTAAGTTTTAATGGTGTGTGCTGCCACTGGGATGACAGAATCCTTCAAGAAGTGGATGGACAAAGGCTAGTTAACATCCATACCAGCTCATACAGAGACTGATGTAGAGCATAGGGGTGGTGACGGTGGTTACAGGCCTTCCAGATGTGTCCATGCTACTGGTGGCATTGTGCAATAACACAAGCTTAAAGGATCAGTTCATTCACTTCATTGCATCTGAACCGCAAAAGGCTTCCGTAAACGCACACATACACCAATACATACACACACACACACGTATACACAGTAAATCCATCCAATTTTTTTTCTTAGATTTAACGCACCTTGAACATTCCTGGATTTTTCTGTAACTCATTTTTGAACTCCTTCTGGAGAATCATGGATTTATACACGATTTGTCTTGTTGAATTATTTGCTGGCAGACTATGAATATTTAATGTGCTTTTCACTGCTGTCAACCGTGGAAGGAGAGATTATATCCACTGGGAAGTCAAAGTATTCAAATAATAATTGTGGTATTTAAAAACACTTAAATGAAACCTTTTTACAGTCTATTTTCAAACTTCTGATTTTTAAATGAACTTAACATTTCAAAGCAAAGGACACACTTCCCCTATTCTCAGGACTTTGGTTTCTTAGTAGTTATCTTCAGACACGACTGACACAACTCGAGCCATTAACTCAAATCATATCTGTTTTATTGAGAAAAACAACAGTATATGAAAAGATTAACCATCTTCATTACTTTTTCCATCTTTCCTCCTCAGAATTTTTCCATCTACTCTTGTCCCATCTTTGTTTTACTTATCCTGTTTCCCTCCAGACATGTTCTTTCCTGCCTTTCCTGCAGTTGGAATGAGGTCACCCTTCTTTAAACAAAAGTGATAATGATTAAAACCCAAAACATCTCAAATGTATGCAATCGTCATTCCTGAAGGTCAGAAACAAGCTCGCGGCCCTCCAGAATTAATTGAGTTTTCTTCGCCTTATCGGGGAAAAACTGAGAAAATGTGGCTGGCTTTGTTTTAGGCTTTCTTTCTGTTTTACCTTAAACTAAAGCAGACAGATCAATGTAACTCGGAGAAAATGTCATGGCAACACAAAGAATGCAGCTGGCAGAACTTGTGCCACATGTGTGTTTTTGTAAGTGAGTTCATGTGGTCATGACTTCACAAACGGAAAATCAGTTTTCATGAATAAACAAGAACTATTACTGTAAAGTGATTAAATCCAACCAACTGCGTTAACCACCATTTGAAGATTTATGCCATAGGTTTAACGTTGAATGAATGTTCTTTAAATAGATCTGGAAGCTCAGTCTGCTTGTCATCATCAATCTTCACGTTGCCAGAGGACCAAAAGGAAATGGAGTGCTGTGGTGTCATAGGTCTGCATTTTATGTTGTGTTTATGTGTGTGTATGTGTGGCCTCCTGACCACGAAAATTTATCTGTGTACTAGAGTGTTTTTTTGTGATCCCCCACATTCCTTATCCACTACGTCTCAAACTTATCTTGACACAGGCCATGATAGGTCTTTCAGCTGAGAATTGCATCACATTAAATCCTAAAAGAGGCTTTGACACTGACCAGACCAAAGGAAAAAACGATGTTAAAACTGCTTCACCCTCCTTCCAATAACATTACTCACTTAAGTAAACCGAGTGAGACAAAAATAAAAAAAACTGTACAGTATCTTTGACCAATCATGGGAAAATTTCTAACTGCTGATTTCTGCTGATTTCAAAGTTAAAATCTGTCGATTTCAAAGTTATAATCAGTTTATGCCATTCAGTGTAAGTTAGACATTATATGGCAAATCGTCAAATGACTTCCATACAGGTAGTCAAAAAGATTCTAAAAGAGGCCCTTTACATTTTATAAAAAGAGTTAATTTTATTGTTCAATACAAGGGTTGTATGTTATTTTCAAAGTAAGGTGACAGGAAACGCCTTTCCCTAACCCAACTCTGTTTCCTGTGGTGGCATAGCAACAAATTGGAATATTCAATAGTAACTCACTGTCTAACAAAAATACACAGCAGTGGACTGGTACCCAGAGGAGTCTTAAATGTAGCCCATGAGAGGAAACAGACACATTAGGTCGAACCCTGCCAGTGGCCTGCCACTGCCAGAGGGAGGAGGCAAAGTTTCCAACAGCCTGCCAATCAACAGTACAGCATCAAAACCCCAAAAGAGCACAAGCCAGGGGTGGGGCGGAAAGGAAACCAATAACATTTCAGCTGGAGAAAAGAATCCGTCTGTGAATTAGAATCTAAACATAAATGCTCAAATAAAAGGCTGCTACACATATCTTACTGAGTTTGTACAGAGGGAAACACAATGTTTCTTAAACACAGAAGACACAGAATAGGAAGGAGGGATTTTTGAGACAAGCAGATGTGAAATCACATCTGTTGCAGAACATACATCAACAATTACATTATAATACAACAATTCATTATAATATAACATTTGAACTTTGTTTTTTTTTATACTGTGTTATTCTTTTTAGTATGTTTTCAAAGATTACAACAGTATTTAAATGGAATGTTGTCTTCGGGAATGTAAGTTTGTTTTAGACAAATAACAGATGTGTAATTTTAGAGATGAAACTATAATGCAAGAGTTTGGTTTAGTGGTAGTGTCTGTAACAGTTAGTTAGTCTGACTCCTTGTACTATGTCTGAAGTAATGGGGCAGTAAAACAGAAGATGGCAGGACTGGAGTCCTGTGCTGCCTTTTGAAATCTAATTTACAGTTTTACAGCTTTGTTTCACAGCAGACTGACCCAAGACGTAAAACTGAACACCGAACACACTCACATGGAGGTGTGAGGAAAGACACATGCTCACAATCAAGGACAAACAAAGACAAACATGTAGTCAATTTCTGAAATAAAGCTCATTTCAGGGCCATTTTTCTTCCAACAGCCTCCATCATACTGGCTTTAAAGCTCCCTGTGCTACTGCTAATGCACATTATAATTATTTTCTCACATTTTGACCACTTCCACACTTGACGGGAGTCACAGTACAGCTTAATCAGTGATTCTGTGTAGCCCTCTGAAGTTGCAATCAAGTGGGCCTGTACAGTTTGTCAAAATAATGACAAAAAAAAAGTCAAACAGAATAGAGTTTTCATTCTATATTCTGTGATCGCTGAAACTTTTGCGTGTTACAATAGAAAGAGAATATCTACTTCAGAGCAAGACCAAATTTAGCTAACAGAACAGCACCAAGACTCTGCTCATCACAATGATCCACAGCCAGACTAAAAAGTGTTTATCACATTCAACATCTGGTCTTTGGTTTACTGAAAGTTTATGAATACCACTATGAAACAGTATCACACTCACTAACAAATACTGATACATTTACAAGATTATCTTTAATATTTTCATTCTCCTTTTCATTTGTGGTCAGTGGCTTTGTTTTTGATTACCTGGCTTTTTTTTGGTCAGTTCTTATCACAAATCGACCAATGTGACAATTGTTATAAGTACCTCTAGACTTGCATCACAGTTGAACAAATACCTGACCTCTGTTCAGCTTTTTCTTTCCATATAAAACCACAGAATATTATCCTGAGGGAGAAATGCATATCGGGTTTTTGCACAACTGAATTCTTTTTCATGTGTGTTGCATACAATATTCCGAAAAAGATTCATGTGAATTACAAATCACAGTTGGATTAATTGTACAAAACGGGGTCATCTAAATATCATTTATATGAATGGGGCCATAAACAGAAGATTATGTTGTTCGCATGAGCCAACAGTATATTTCAAAACATGTTCATTGTGATTGATTATATTTTCATTTGTTTGTTTTATTAGAAACAAACATAATAAATGAAGAATGTGTGCTATCACTGGAACGTGTGTTCTCAGCATAACCTAATGTAATTACACATCACATACAAAATGTAGTTGAGCATGTTTTTAATCCGTTTTGACTGGGACAGTATCAGAGTGTCATTTAACACCAAAAGGCCTAAAGATGATTCCTTTTGATATGTGTTAGATATATTTTGGCAAAAGGTTTAAAAAAGAAGAAGAAGAAAAAACAGCAGAGACAGATGAGTTTAACACAAAATTCCTGGCCTCATCATACATATGGCTTACCTTTGCAGACCATAATGTTCCTAGGATGTGTATTTTCTTTGGCAAAAACAAGAGACTTGAAAAAGACTGGCGGGGACAGGTGATTCAAGCAGCGGCTTTCTGTGCTCTTGGCACTGGGATATCACTGGTGAATTCGTCATGCCTCGCCAACAATGACGACTATCGCTTTTAAATGATCTTTGGCAATTACTACAGACCAGTTAAAGACAGAGACAGGTGGACAAAGTTTAGGACTCTTGGCGTCAGAGCATCTTTGGCAAACATCCGAACTGAGAAAGTGACAATGGCAGCTGCAGAGTGCAAATCTAACAGTACAGAAGATCTGACCTGTGGGTTCTGGAGTGACAGCACAAGTCTCTTTCAAGATAGAACAGGTGAAGACACAAAAATATTCTGAAAGTGTATGTATGTATGTATATATAATATGAGAATTTTTAAAAAAGCCAAAAAAAGCACATGTCTATCTATCTATCTATCTATCTATCTATCTATCTATCTATCTATCT
>JABUIW010000162.1:686420-811798 GCA_013363375.1 Menidia beryllina | reverse complement strand
AAAGAAAGAAAGAAAGAAAGAAAGAAAGAAAGAAAGAAAGAAAGAAAAAACGCTTGTGCTGTACAAACCCTTTTTTTTAATTAACTCAAACAACTGTGGTGCTCCATCATTTCATTTCTAATTTTCAGAAACAGCGATCAACTTAAGTTTATAATTCCATGGGTCGGAAATCTTTAAGCCAAAAACCATTTTTCTAGAATTAGTTGTGATGTCCACCTACTTTTAAACAGTACGCGGTATATTTGGTAAACAAGTTTTGCAGAGTAGTCGCTGAGCAACTAAACGTTTAACAGGCACATAAATGAGCCTGACTCCGCAGGAAAATCAAATCACGGCAGATTAAATGCCCAATCACATATTCTCCATGTTTGAGCACAGTGCTGGTTATAGCCCTGGATCCTATTTGGTATGGTTGTATTGTTATAGTCCTGTTTCCTTTTTGGTACAGTTATATTTTGCGTTACGTGAGTCATGGAAAACAAATTAGAGGAATCAGGTTAGATTTGTAGTCAGTTTTGCAAAATTTCTTCTGCATATATTTTAATTTGTCTCAATAATGTACACAAACAATAATTCTCTTTCTGGGCCGTGTCGCTGTTAATGAAGGTTTACTGTTTTTTGCTCACTCTCACCATCACACACAAACATGTGACATATAGGCAAGGGCCTCACTTATCAGTCTATTGAGGGAACATAGTGACACATTCTGAAATGTGTGTACATCTAACATGTTTCTTTTAATGCCAAAGCAAAATAATCTCTAAAAGAGATTATACCTCACAAATTGACATTTACATATGAAAAACAAACTGAAGAGAAAAAAAAATTATTGGACTTCTGTTCCATTGTTAAACAGGAATCCGGTACAGTTAAAGTCTGTCCTGTACAGACACACCTTGCAGCTGTAGAGCTGACCATTCTTGGTCACACAGAGGGTTTAAGTGTGTCCAAATGGGAATGAGGTCATATGTTTCTTTTGACACCAGGAAAAAGGACCACACATACCACCTCACTATACACCCACTAACCAGCTTTGGGGCAATACTGCCCATGAAGTGGCTCTTGTGCTTACTGACACTGAAGCACTTGAAATGTAGCTGTTGAACTTTTGTTTTTACAAGACGGTGTGTTTCTTTACCTCTGTCTTTGTCTATCATTCACAAACACATGCACATTCACGCACACACACACACTTCAAGGCAGACCCAAGCAAGGCTAATTAAAGAGGCTCTGCACCCGGATTAGTGTTAAAGCTCTGCAGGCCTAACCTTTTATAGTCATATTAGTTCAACACACGCAACTTCTCTCACCACCACTCTCAAAAACATGGAGCTGAAGGAGCAGGATAATTGAAATGACATTGATCAAAATTGCATGTATGGAAAGGAAGGTAGAGCAAAGAGGAAAAGAAAAATGAACTGCCACTGTGCATTTGATTTTGTCGCATTTTGACTATATTCCAGGGGTCTCTTCATGCTAACCACCAAACGACTGAAACAGATCAGGCCACAAAATGTTCTGCAATTTTTTTACATACCAGTTGTTACTTCCTGCCCCATAATCACATAAATACTACTGATTCCTCACAAAAACTTGTCTTTACCAGTGCATCAAAACAGCCCTCAGAGACAGACATGATGTTCAATGAACAGTCAGCCAGGTACAATAAATTCAAATATTTTTCATTTGTACTTTGCATATGACCTGACTCGTACTGTCTGAAAAGGTTATTTGTACTGGTTTGAAATCTGTATCCAACATTTGTTTTCAATCACTGTGATGAAAAAAAAAATTCTGAGCTCAAAGAAGTCTCAATTTTCATATCAAAGACAGTTCAACAAATCATTTAGAAAATTAGAAACAGAAATACAAATAATCGTAATGTACATGAAGCCAAGGTCTAAATCTTCCCAGGGTATTTGATTCATGGCTCCAATTCTTTGGCCATAAGAGAAGACAGACGATTTAACATCGCACACATATCCTCTGTGGGCAATACACAAAAAAATCAAGCACACACTTACACACTTACGCAAACATTAAGAATCTCACAAGGACCAAGGCTTCAGTGAACTGCTGGTGCCAAAAACTTGAAAATACCATAATGATTGCGTCGTACAGGATTGACTGAAACAAAGACATAGTATGTTCGCTAATATGGATATTGCCGGATGGAAATCCCATGCTGAATGGCTAAAGCAAGAGCATATTCAGTAGAGTGAGGTGAAAAAAATTAAAAGAAAAACTGGTCACCAAGATAATGTTGCAACACTCTGGCAACTCACGTTTAGTCCTTGCAGACTGGCACTGACTGGCATCGGATCTGTTCAAAGCGAGCAGGTGTCCCCTGCTAACTGTGTATTAATAACATGTCATCACAAAGGCTAGCTTTATATTGAGCACAATGTAGTGATAATAATACATTTATATTTTGAGTTAGGTGCTATTTGTAATGTAATTAGGGTGATCTCATACGTCTTCAGTCATGGTGCATGTATGTCTATACAAGCTCTGTGTGCCCAATAATCCACTGTATTTTATATCTCATCCTGCCTTTTGTTCCATTAATGTCCACTAAGTCTTCCATAATGATGAAACAAAAACAGGCTCTTGGTGTGTTTGGTGAGGGAAAAATAAACTGACAGCTGAAACTCTGTGAAAATAAGCCTACAATTTTGGCGCTTACTTGTTTTGGACATTTCTCTTATTCTTAGACTTGCTGCCAGGGAGGCTCAAGGTGAACCAGGTGAATTCACCAGGTCTCTCCAGAGATGCTCCACACGCTTCAATTTTCCCAAAGCCAAACATGTTATGTCAAACATAACCTCACTACAGATTAGCAAGAGATTTGGGATATTCTGCAAAAGATTTTCACTCAGATTTTGATTATATTGTTCCTTATCCCTACTGACCTCTTTTCTGACTTTTCTCCTGGAAAAAAAGCTACCAACGTGTTATATAACTATGGGGATGGTATGTGCAGTTATGTGACAAATCTTTCAATTGGTCACTGAGCTCACAATGCGTCAAACCTAGAGGGTTTGTCATGGAAATCCAGTTTTTGTGGCTGTTGTGTTTCTGTTGGCCTTTTAAAACTTACTGCACAATGAAGTGGTTCGAAGCTCAAATGTGAGGCGTCAGAATTAGAGTAAGTCTCTCAAAATGTGAAACCATGGTTACCAATAAGAAAAGTTTGGAGTGCTCCTTCTGGCATCTGGGTTGACAGAGGGTATTGGCATTAGCAGAAGAGTTCATGGACCATGGGATTTTACTGAGTAATGGCTGGACGATGAAGGAGATGAACAGAGGGATTGGGCCTTCATCTGCACCAATCCATTAGATTAAAGAAAGCACTAAACTGAAAGTTAGAGCTTTCAGTTTATCATGATCTGTCCTTCAACCCTTCACCTTTGGTCAAAACTATTTTAGTATTATCAGAAAAATTGAGACCACAACTAAAAATGGTAAAAATAAGATTAAATCTGAGTATCTGCTTATAATACATCCGACTTATGTCCTTTGAGAGGCTTTTCAGGTATGTCCAGCTAGGAGGAGACCCTGGGGTAGGTGCAGAGGTGCTTGTTAGATTGATTATACAGCCCTTCTGACATGCTATGCCTTGGGATTTTGAAGAATGTGCAATAGAGAGGAATGTCTGGATCCCTATGACTTAGCGTCAAAAAATAAGGAAGAAGATTTTGGGTGCTTAAAAGATGAAGAAACTCAGTTCTGTTCACATAACAGAAGTCAATTATTCATTCCCCTCAACCTAAATACTTGGGTTTCACTTCAACAAGCACCATTAATTGTGAGGCCTTTTAAACAGGGATGTGATATGTTAGGTGCAGGCCGACTCCAATCAGGTTGGAGAAGACTTGAAATGCTGATAAAGGAAGAGCATACCATAGATTCAGTGCAAGTGCATTAATGTTTGGAAGTCTCAGCTTCCAAGGAGAAAAGAAAACTGCTTTGCCCTCAGATTTTCACACTTGCTCATCAAATAGTCACAGAAAACTTGGATTTAAATCCTGAACAGAAAATGCCACATAATAAATAAGAAAAGCAGGAAATGTGATGGCCCGTGTTTGATGGATACATTTCAATGGGTGCATATTCAAGTCTGTTTTTTAAATGTTGAGCAAGCATGGCAAGGTGATAAAAAATACTGAGATATGCTTTTTCAGGTTTTTTCTTTCCAACCTCCCTCTACCCCTCCCACCCCCCAGGTTTTCAGCATATAATACCCTTGGGTAAAATTGTGCTGTTTTATTATACATTCATGTAAAAGTGAAAGGGTCATCACCCAAACAAAAAGTAAAGAATGAAAACCTAAAGACACATGCATTGTATTAAAGCCTTCGAAAGTTGATAACTTGCCATTATGCTTCCAGCAATGTCAGATTTCAACACACACACACAGAGTCTGATTTAAGTGCATTGGAAAAAATCTGTTTTTCAACACAGAAGAGTAGAGCTTTAATGGAGAGCTGCAACACCGTCTGGTTCAAGCATACGCTGAGAGGTTTGAGTGCTTTGAACAATGCCTGCTTTCAGCGCTTGGAGTGACGGAGAAGACATGCAGATGGCTTCCACCAGTCTGGGATTCAAACACAGAGTCGGACACGCAAAAACAACTAACAGCATCATACAGGAAAGTTACCTATGTATGCCAGACGCAAGATCCATTTGATTAATCATTGTTGCTTCAAGATAAAATGTGAGGTCCGATTTTAGAATAACTGCTTTGACTAAAGGCAATTTAAAATACATGCCAATCTAAAATTGGAACAAAAAAAAAAATCTATTCCTGAGATTTTTCTTAATTTTGATTTGTATCAGTAGCAACAGTCAGGATTGACAGCATTTTATCCACTGGTTGCACTTTAACTGTGGGGCAATGTTTTCTTTCCGGTTCGTGTTTTTTTTTAAACAAACAAAACCACTCTTAAGACATTTTTGGTTTGGCTGAATTCTAATGCTGGAGATCTGACAACTTTCATTTTTCTTTTCCAAGTTCTTGAAGATATTTATCACAAAGTATATACTAGATACTTCATCACTTAAGTGGTGAAACATTCAACCTCGACATAAAATCCATAAATAAATGTCAAACAATAAAATTGATTGATAGAACTCTGAAGTAGATTATGTAAGAATAGGAAAGATGCATAAGCCATAACAAGTTCAACTTTATCCAGCACCCACACTTTCATGAATAAATACTGATACTCTTTCAGTACTATGAACACTTTCAGAGGAGCTGTTTCTTCCACAGAAAGCAACGCGTGCACCATTGTGTAATAATCACTGTCTGTTCTGCATGTTCATGCAAGAGACCCTAATGAGAAAAAGCTTAATCGGATTGAGTTCCCATAGCTAGCTCATTGCAGCTACAGCTGCCAAAGCCACATAAACACACTGTACACATTAAACACAAGGCTTCAGAAAGATCTTGGCAAAATATGTACCATCCTTTCAAACAGTATCCTCATTCAACTATAATCCCATTCATGTGATCCAAGCTCGTCAGTATAATAATTTTTGGTTTTGTTTGCTTTAGGGATTAAAAAGAGGAAACAAAATTGTTCCTCTGATTAATGTAAGCTGACAGCAGGTTGAGCAGAAATTCTTAATGTGACTACCATTTGGTTTTAGTTTCATGATAAGTAGCAAAAATTCTTCCACAAAACCCAGATGACACATGACTTATTATTTAGATTATGCTTTTTGATCAATTCTTTATTTTTCTGATTATATCTTTTCACACGACTGCATTTGAATTCCTTCCACACAGCCGTCATTTTAAAGTCACTCTTTTGGTCACTACACTCAAACAACGTTGTTATGAATAAACATAATCGAGCCAGGCAACCGGTATCCAGAGAGGAAGGCAGAGGAGACATGACGGGATTAACAGCTACTGTGGAAAATACATTATAGCTGAATATAACAATAGGTTATTCTAGTCTCTTCACAGTGAATTCGCAGCAGCAGTATGTTATGACCTGGCTCTGCTGTTCTGCTGGGATTGTAAAAGTTTTCTGGCCTGAAATGATTCTCTTCATTACTGCATAACAGCCTCCTGAACAACATGTGCCACTAAAATTAGAGAGATATGTTCTGTAACGTTTTTTTTTTTTTAATTTTCCTTTAGCTGATTACTAGAACTCTATCTTAGGGCAAAAAAAATGATATTCAACATGATTAACAGTTCCTGAACTAGATATGGTTGAATGCTTTTAAACGTGTTCACTATCTTAATTATTCCAGAGGTGCACCTAGCAATTTCAAGATTTCTTTCCCGGCAAGTAACACGCTTTAGTTGTTTGTTTGTTTGTTTTTCAAACTATTTTTGATTTACTTTTTAGCTTCTTACCATCCATTCACTACGAACCTGTTTGTGAAATGACATAATATTCTTTACAAGAATTGTGAAGTTATGTCACAGACTGCAAATGTACAAAGTCAGACCATCTTGGCTCAACAATGCAACGTACACAACTACACATCCTTTTAAGCAGAAGAAATTATATCACAAAAAGGCATATCAATTGAAGCCAAACTGAGGTGTGTGATGCCCAAGCACACACATTATAAGGAGAACTTATTTAGTTGTCACACTGCAGTGAATACATGGAAATCAAGTTGGTTATGATGTTAGAAATACACGGCACAAAGGCATAGAAACACACATGCCCAAAGAGGCTGTTATACTGGGACGTGAGATAATAACTTGTTGAATTTATCTCTTAGACTGTTTCCCACAGATAAAAATACTCTGAAGGAAGCATGGGACATTTTAATTAAGACAGACTTGAGTATTATTAGGTCACATGGGACAGCGTCAGTTGACTCTTGAAGCCATGCTGGATGCATGGTTACAGCATAAATCTTTAGCTTTCAGAATCACAGGCTAAAGTACTGGTCACTTACATAAAATGAGTTTAAGAGCAATTACTGTTGGAGAAGGAATTACAAACATAGAGAGGCAGGAAGGAAGAAAGACAGACTATGTATAGAAAGAAAAAGTCTGAAATAGATTTGTCATTCTGGGCGGTTGTTATCACCACGTGTTGAAAAGCATCTCTGGAGATGCAGAAGGCATCCATCACTGATGTAGTACGACCAGCCTAAATAGATCATGTGTCAATTCAATTTTCTTCACATAATGTAGAATTTAGTTTACCCATTCTGCTTTTGAGTTTACTATGCAGACATCCAGAGAGATAGCCTTATTCAATAAATGTATACAATGTTACATCTCAAGTACACTCATTTTCACTCAACACTCATTTTCATTACTAATATTCTTAGTCTTGTCTTTTTAACCCAAATATTATTATTAGCTTTTTTCTACATAACACAAGGTTTAAGTAACACTCAGTGTTTACTTGGGGCAGGAATATTGATGTGAAGCTAGGCTCTTAGCTCGGTGTATGGTGCATCTATTCTTAGTCTTAGACCCTTGCCAAGTCTAATGCATTAACTCCCATGAGATTTATTTCAGCAGTGGATCCTGTAAGCAGGCCCCATCAGAAAGGTTTCAATTTTAACTGTGAAGAGTGCTACAGACTGGTCTCTACACGAGGGACACCAGTATGGCTTACATTAGCACAACAACCTTTAAGCCAATAAAAAGCTACTCATCACTGGCCCAAAGCCTTTGTTCTTACTGAAATCCTCTTTGACTAAGAGCATCAGCAGTCATATTAACTTAAAAGGAAATTAAGTGGTAGTTTCCATCAGACAATATATTCTAAGACTTTGTTTAACCTATTCAAAGTAGGTTCAAAAGGTTACTCATCAAATCGTTTGAGGAAAACTAAGCCATCCATTTATTTAATACTGCTAGCTTTTGCCTTCTCTTTCTGTCTGTGTTTATGGACTATATTCAAAGGGAAAAAACGTGTTAAAATGTTTCACTAACACTAAGAGATGCAGAACCATCAATTGGCCATTTAAAGTGTTTTGGAAGAAAAAACAAAGATAAAAGGAGAAGGAAGGAAACACAGTCTCAGGACATACAGTAGTGGTTGAAATGCAATGATGTAATTCTACTACAATGTGCTAGTACTGTGGGCATATTTTGTGCCATAAACGAAACACAAGGTATATTCACATATGTATTGAGCTTAGTAACAGCAGCTGTTCGGGTAAGTGTGGTTTGGCAGTGGTGCTGCATTCTCTAATAACCCCTACTCTGTGGTCTCTTCTTAGAACCAACACTATGGTTAGACTAGCAGAAAGCAAACTCTGTGTGTCTTTCTATTGTGTGTATAAGGATATATGGGTTCTTGTGTGTATGCATACGTCAGTGGTCAGCAGTCAGGCAGATTTGATATGGTGCCTATAATTAGGGTTGTATTTCTTGATATCTCGAATGAAAATTACAAGTTTATGAGGAGTGAGGACTAAAGCGAAAGTTATTACTATTGCTACTTACCTTTTGTATGACAAAGGTTTAAAAAAATGTAAAACTAGTTGGTGATTTAATATGTAAAACTGTTTTTGGTTATAATTCAGAACAATATTGGTTATTTTTCAATGCCAAGCCCCAATCTGCCACAGTAGTGCACAGAAAACATGTACTTTAGTGATCAGTAAAGTTAAGGTATTACATCAGGCAAAAGTCTCACATCTCTGCCTAAAGCGCAACCAATACTTTAGTCACACTCATACCAACATCCTCAAACCTCATGATATTTCAGTTAAAGACAAAGTGGACTGCTGGGATAGTTAGATTGGACAAAGTGCCAATGCTTCTCTGAAAAAGATTATCTAATGAAATCATTCTAAAATTCAACACTTTTATAAACAGCATAAAAAGCAGTATTGGCAGATTTGTTTACAATGTAGAATAGTTACTGTTGTTTAAAACTTGACAGGCTTGAACTGTCCTTATCTTTTTTCATAATCCTATGCCATCCCTGACTTAAGCACGCACTCACTCAAACACAACTGGGGTAAAAATTCACATGGCTTCAGTTAGTGGGAAAAGTATCACGTCCAACATAATAACACAAACACAGCAACCCAAAACGGCCTCAAGGGATATTGGCACAGGATCTGGCAAGTCATTAATCATGATACTCATGTTGCCGTAAGTCTGCACCACTGCCAGTGTCAATGACTTTCTTAAGGACTCTGTGTGTGTGGTTGTGTCAGAATTGAAGTGGGTTGAGGGCATTTCCAAATAGAACAGAACAGGAGCTTTAATAACCTACCAAGAGGAACATTATCTTCTTTAGGGATCACAAAACAGTCAAAATGATGAGAGAAGCATTCCACTGCATGTGTGAATAAACAGCACAGTGGGAGGACAAAAGGGGGTAATGCAGACACTAAAAGGAACAAAAACCAAGGGACCATCAAGTTACTAGTTTTAGCAGAAGGATTGAGGCCAGGATTTGTGTGCCAGAACTTTGATTAGTGCACTTGACACTTGAGGTGAAGTGGAATTCAAAGACAGAGAGAGAATGTTTCCTTTGTGGTCAATATGTGACAGATGGCATATGATTCAGCCAGGCTATTGTGGGTGTGGCGGTGGGGGTTGATGAAGGGGCAGCAGAAGCAAGGGAAATGGAAAGATGAAGAGTTTGATGGGAGAACGAAGAAAGGACAGAGGTTAGGTTTCACTGCCACGTGACATCGCTGGCACACTGCTCCACTGTCATCCTGTATTAGTTAACTAAACCAGCGTGTGTGAGGAGATCAAATACGAGCTTCAGTCAGACTAATAATAATCCTCAAGTTTGAGATAAGATGATTTACAGTGGAACCGGGATCATCTCTTCACACCCTTTCATCATCTACGAGACTGTCTACACATTTGATTGCAAGTGTGTTTGTGTCTCTGTCTTACCCTGGAAATGGTGAGGGGCATGTTGAAGTCCTTTCCGCCTTGCAGCCTGAAGCCCCACGGGGCAGGGCCTGCCACAGTAACGCTGTAGTTGCCGCTCATGGTCTCTCCAGTGATGTTGATCAAGCAAAGGCTAGCGATGATGTTGATGGCAGGAGAAGTTTAGATCGAGTGATGAAGTTACAATTCCAGCTGCTGAAGTGCTATGACACCCTGAGAGATATGATGGATAGACATTTATTAGTTATGTTACTTTTTCCTGACACAGACAAAGGTGGGAGGATTTTTCTTTTATTTGTATTCAGATGCTCCAAAAAAGGAAATTTGAGGAAAGAAAGCAGACAAAAAGACTAAGTGAGGAGGATATCTGGAAAAGATGTATTCATAAATAACATGGCAACAAACATGGCAACATGGCAACAAACAATAAAAATGAAAATATTCAACATGCAATTTCTTAATTGTTGGTATGAACCACTCAATTTACAGCTGGCTGTACATTTGAGAGCAAAAAGAAAAAACTATGTAATTCAAACACAAAACATTATCAGAACTGCAAGGCATTTCCAAAGATTCTGTGTTAAAACTGCATGAACTGAAAGTGTGTACCTCTTAAATGGAGATTCCAGATGAAAATGTTTGCTTCACAGGCAGGTCTACCGTATATTCCTTGTTCCCCCTTGGAATATCCCCTTCCCATGCAGCAAACACACTGTATGTGTGAGAGTGGCAGAGAGGGATGCAATGCTCTTTTATATGAGTTAATGAAAGAGGGGAGGAGAAAGGTGGAGGAGGGGAGAGAGGAAGAGGGAGGTGAGATGAACAACGGGTAGAGGTTAGGATGGGAGGAGAAAGGGGTGGAGATTCAGCCATGGGTGGAGTAAGGGAGACATAGAAGAGGAGGGGAAATGAAGGAGATAATATGAACGGTGAGATTAGGGTACGGGTGGGGGCAACACGGTAGAAGGGGAGTGGAAGTCAGGGTTGAACAGGGGATTATTGAGAAGAGTGTGGGAGCACTGCACAGAAAAAGGACAAGAGGGAGGGAGGGAGGGGAGGCCTGGGAGAGGAGTGAGGAGCAGAGAAGTGAGGGGCGGTTTATCTTTCATCTGGGTATTTTGGGAACATGGAGTCAGCACAGCAGACTGCTTCATTTAAGGTGGGAACAGCCATAACAAGCTCAAGGCCCATGAACAGGTCTTCAATGAAAAGGTCTCCATGAGGTCACTGAAGGGATTGTAAATCCGCACAGGACAGTGTGCCTGCTGTAAAATGTTTGTTTCTCCACTGCAGCTCTACTGACTGAAGCATGGTCAGTGTTCTCTTTCCCACTTGTTCCTTTTCGGTTACTTTATGCCGTGTGTGAATTAGCAATGTTATCTTTCTCATGACAAGCCTCAGTCTCCTCAGCTTAAAAACAATCAAACTATTTTTACCAATCAGATATTGAAACAACATAATCTCTGTGAACTTTGGCTTACATCAATAAGGACTGTAGAGCCAAAGTGCAGCAAACTTTATTTATTCATCCATTCCTCCATTATTTATGTCCAGCAGCTCTCAATTCTTCTCTTTCTGTGATGGATTTAGTACACTCTACTTTTAGCCCAGACAGATCAATATTGACTTTATATTTATACTGATATAGCATTGGCTCAATTAAACACCCATCTCATTCCAGCCTTGGCCCGAACCACAGAGAACCCTTGCCAAGTAATAGCTTTGCACTGCCTCCACAGCAGGAATGGTTATGACAAGCTAATAAGCCCTCAGTTGAAGCAGATTTCTCAAGAAAGAGCAATAAATATAGAAAGGGAGATGGGAGGTTAAAATCTGAGACTGACCTTGGATGTAAAAAATTAGCTAGAGGAGATCAAAAGAGCCTCCAGATATACACGGGGAGGTGATCTGAGATGAAGGGACCATAAACCAGCTGCTGCAAGATATTTAATATCAAGACTTACAAGATAACATCATCATGTGGAGGGGCATGCAGCATGCAATAGAAAGTAATCATCCAAACACAGGAAGACAAATACTCCTCTTTGTCTGTTTGATGTTGAGAATTTAAATATCAGGTATCCAGACTGCCGTAGTGGGTTGTTGAAGGCATTTCAGCTGTCGTCTTAAAAGCTTCTTTGGTAAGATTCAGACTGGTGGGGAAAGTACATAAAAGCACATAAACTGCTGTTACAACTAAAGACGGCTTTGGGATCAGAGGTTTTATCACCTATAATAAGATAAAAAGTTTGGTTTCCAGTTATTTTAACAATTATAATTCCCATGAATTGAATTAACTGAAATTTGTTCACATATATCTGGCTAATGAACATCTCCACAGTGTTTTTAACATCAACAGGTTAAACAATAGCAGAGGAAATCCCACGAGTGGCAAACAAAGAAGAGTAATTGACCTTGCTTCCAGAGCAGAGCTCAGGGCCCATTACTGGATTTAGAACCAAAGTAATACAGTGAATGTAATTACAGAAGGAAGTGTTTATTTGTGACTGAATAACAAAAGGTGGGTGCATGAAATGTAACCTTTCACAGTTTAATGAGCAAGGACCTGCTGATCTCATTAAAGTTCATAACCTGTAACAATGGCCACAAACAATTACAGCTCCAACATCTTTTTCTTCCCCATCTAGATTGGATAACAAATTTAATCAAAGTCATGGGGTCAGAAAACCCGAGGTAGACCAAGAACAACAGGAACTCATGTGTTGAGAAAGAGTCTCACAACACGGCGAAAAAAGAACGGAGAAGGCAAAAATCAAAGGCAGCAGCTTGGTGTCCATTTACTCACTTGAATCCGAAGCGATTACTGAAAAATAAAAATGTGTATCAGACACGATCCCATTGACTGGCTAATGAACATAGTTAACAAGGAGTGGCTTGAACACTAACCCTGTAATTAAGGAAGAAGTTTCGAAGATGTGAAAAAAAACTGTTATGAAATATTACACAACAAAGAGAATAGCTGAGGAATTATATATTTGGGAAAATGCTAGTCAGTCATAAGAACAGCTGACATTTCAAATATTTACCTGGACAGATGAGCATAGTCACAAAGTTGTCTGAAGTTAACTTTATGTAAAAATGTACTCCATGGCAAATGTCATGTTCCTCAGTGGGAGTTTATGGATATTGTAATGCAACATAGTTCAATACCCATCTAAACTGTTTGTTAATATCAGACACAGCTCTTATTTGACCAGCTGTTAAACAGGGACAGGCAACAGCCTCTATAGAAATATGATGGAGCTCATTGTATGGTGACAGCCTAAAAAGTCCAATTGCTAACAGTAAACAATGCCCATATTTCAAACTTTGTTTAATGACATAGCAATAAAATGTGACCTGCAAATAAATCAAATAAACTGAGTAAGAAATGAAAATTTCAGAATCGCGGTGTCTCAGTGTCACAGAGGAATTTTAAGGACCCAGAGATTTTGGAGTGGGAGAGCCATAATCCCCCACATATGCAGCTAAAAAGTCATTCTCTCCTGGGTCTATTACTTCAGGCTGTGCATGTTACAGTGTGACCTCCTTTTTTCCCCTGTGTGTATTTTCAGAGGTGAGAAAGAGGTGTAAAAGCAACATCAACATTGCATCATTAAAGCAAACTGTCTTCACACTGGACCGAAATCTTTTCAGCTTTGTCATATTTTTTAGGGCATGAGTGAAAAATACCTCAGTAAGGTGATGGTATTTAACTGGTTTACCCATCGTTATCAATGCTGATTTTTACCTCTTTTTTGTGATAGAAAAACTCCACCATTTCATCATTTTGTGCCACCAATTTAGGCTCATTTATTAAAAACATTTAATCTGGCCCTTTTATAACAAGAAATGTTAAATAACAAAAAGCCTGATTCATTGTAATATATATATGAATTAATTAATTTATTAATTTACTGTTCAGGCTAAATTGTCTGACATTTCTACAAAAAGAGCACTGGCTCTGAGTCCCATGGAGATATAATTTTGAAGACATAGGCTCACTTCTATTTCACTGCCTATAGACTATTGATAAATTGTTTCTATTGTGAAACACACTTAATGGCAAAAAAAGTGTTTCGAAGAGAACAAAGGGGATTTGTGGGCCACAGGATAATGATATCAAACACAACAATAGAGAGAGTGCTGCGCCCCAAAAACCTCAGGCACCCTGCAGTCCTTTGTTCTGTCAGATGGTTCGTTCCAGCCCCCATATGTTCACCTCTCCACGTTGTTAATGATCACAGCTCAGAGGACTGCAGCACATGCTCATGACGCCAGCCCCACCCTTTGATTGTATGATAATCTGCCCCTCGGAATGACATTTAATGCATCAATGTTGTGAATGAAAGCCCGCCCCCCATTTCCCCATTCTGTCACACCTACAGATTCAGAAAGCGGCCCCACATATACATCTGCACATGTGAACTGTCAACCATTTGGTCGATAAATCTAATAACTACGGGTACAATTAAGAAAACGACAATGGTCTGGGATAGCATTGCTGTCAAATTAGTTAGAAATATATTCAGTAAATAAAATATACATATGAACAGTTCTACTAACCAATGTGCTTAAAACTGCATATTGTATATAAAAAAATCCCTCTTTATATATTTCTTGACAAAAATTGAATGAAAATTATTTTATTGAAAATATCAATTTGACTAACACCAAATTGGTAATGTAATACATTATTCTAGATATGCAGTTCACTTACAACTATTTAAAGCTGTACCATATCTACAGAGGGAAAAACACAGGCGTAGATGTTTATTTCGGGGTGTGTATTGGTCTGCTAGCCATCTAATCGGTCTGACCCTTCCAGACTCACATAAGCCTAACTAATCCCCCAAATCATCTCTGTAAAGTGAATAATACAGAGGCGGGGTCAGCCTAGTACAGTAACTAATGTATATGCATTTTAATTCCTAGCTTGCAAAAAGAGCAAACCATTGTCCCAGTCAAAGAACTGAGCTTTTTTCCTCATCGTATGAATGTGCTGTCAGTGTCTAAAATTGATAGGCTCTTGGAGAAATGCAGCAAATGCCCCACAAGAACAGTAGATATTAGTGAGGACATCAGTGCAGCCAAAAATAAAGAAAGCATGACTGGAATCCAGATGATTGTCTTATCAGAAGCCTATATTTCCTGTCTAAGCGCAATCACCGTTTATAACTCCTTACCATCACACTGGAAAATATTCCTCTGCTTTCCAGCCAACAAGTTACAGACAGACTGACAAACACAATGGGAGACAAATCTAAGCCCCAAATGATTGTCCAGACTAGAAAAGATAAACGCCAGAGAAATCTGGCTTCAGACATGAACACACAGGTGGTGCAAACACACAAAAACACACACAGACATTCTGAACACAAATGTGCACGTAACTGCTTGATGCTTGGGTTATATCTGGGTCAGTTGAAGAGAGACTTTTTAAAACCACGTGTAATGTTTCCTTTGGGATAAACAGAGCACACATTTCAAAGACACCATCCACCACTTAAGACATTTGGGTTCTTCTGTTTTTAATCATTCTGTCTACCTCCCGTTTGGAGGCAGAGTGATCAACAGTCATGCCAAAGGGCTCTACTCTTCAGCCGCAGGACTGACAAATACCTCAGGTTATGTCTTTATGCTGCTGTAGAGATTTGAGAGACACAATGTCTTATTAGTATTGGTGTATTCATTGTTTCATCATCCCTTCCAGTCAAACTGTTTTTTTTCTTTTAAAAATTGAAAATATACAATCAGTAAATGCTGTGGTTTTGAAAGTAAACATGAGGAGCATTTCAACAGATAAGAATAAGATCTGCGCTATTAAAGAGGCCATATCCCCATAACTGTACAGCAACACTGATTAAAGTAGCCTGGAATGATAACAAGTTCACCACAAAGTGGTGAACTACGCAATAGAATGATTTAAACTTTAAACCTGGGAGAGGTTTAAATATACTGTATTTAATGTGTGCAACAGACTTATATGACTTCACATGGTCTCATGAATCCCTGGCTATCAATTCACAAGACAGACTGGTAGTGAAACAGTTTCCACTGAGTAAATATTCATAATTCTCTCTAGATATTAGTAGAAGAGCACTGTGATTATGAAATCATTAAACCTTTTAACATGGGTCATTAACTCCTCAATACAACTCTGACAAATTTACAGCAACAAAAACAGTTCCATGCTTACTTTTATTACACAACTGTCCCTGACTGGGTATGATACAGTGTAATGCATTCATTAAAACAATAATTGGATCTGCATCATTTGCCTAAGAACTTGGAATAGTTAAACTTGACACCAAATTGAGGTTCCAGGTTCAATCAAAAGACAACAATATCCCAGCAGTAGCACAGAACTGCTTCGCACACACAGGGCCAACATTTTGCTCTCAAAAGAGGAGTTATTTGTTAATTTTGACCCCATTTACAAATCTGGGGCAATAGAGTACAAAAGTATAGGCACAGATTACACATCTGTGTGCATGGATGATGAATCTTAGAGTGAAATGCATATGGATGCTGGGAAGAGCTGGAGCAGCACCTACTGCAGAGGGACCACAGGCAAAGCTAACACAGAAACAAAAAGTTTAAAACTAAACCATACAAACTTATTCCATAGCTGATCCAGGCTGACTTTGTGATCAAAGTGTTGATACTGACAAAAAGTTCGTACAGAATCTACTGCATCAAAACTCGCTGGAGACCATTCTGTTTGTTTTTTTGTTGTTTGATTTGATTTTTTGCATAATTCATGTTGTTTTGTTAAAACAGAGACACCGCAACTGTGGTAAGAGTGTACAAATTATCATATGCATTGGTCCTGAGTGAAGAGAAAATAAATAATTACTGAATGAGGAGGACACAGAGCTGAACTTTCTGAATTTTAAACATATGTTTTTATATCATGAAATATTAGCTATTTATTAAATCACGGAAGTGCGACGTAGATTTTAGTGATCATTTCCTTCAAGATGACTTCAAATGTTTGTCAATATTATAGTTCCTGTTCATACACATCATTGACTCCAGCCATCTAATCTTGAGAAAAATTTGTAATTTATTTTATTGTTGTAGGGACTACAACTACAATGATTAACCTCTCAAACTAAACAAGTGATCAGCTTAATTATTTTATTGACACCTTAGCAAGTAAATAAGCAGCACACATGTCTACATTGGATTGCAATCTTAAAATTATACAGTTGAAAAAATAAGGAGTCAGCACTCTTAGGAAAATCAAACATTGATAAGGAATAAAATGTTATGTAACAAGAGAAAAGATAGATTGTCCCGAACGCTGTGTGTATGTGCTTGGGAAGTAGTTTTTAGTGTGGTAAATACCATTGAGTACAACAGGGACAAATATCCAGTCTAGTTTCCCCAGTCAGGGGAAGGAATATTACTCAAATGATGGCATAATGGCCACAGTAACTCTCCCCCCGACACAGCCTGTAATAACTCCTGTAACATGATGCACTTGAATCTGCTCGGCCTCTCCTAAACTCCAGAGTCCTCTGACTTGCGTGTTGTCATATGTGCCTTGGCAATTATGGCTTAAAAAAAAAGACAATGTATACACATTCACTATATGATGACCTCACGACACAGTCTGTGGTGGATAATGAATTATGCACGGAGGATGTGCTTCCTCCCACATTTGAGTAAATATGCGCCCATAAACTGGGAAAATATAGACAGGCACATTCTTTCCAGTGCTTCTGTTCCTTTTTCTCTCATAGACAGCGGCTGTTTTATTTTGACAAACAAAAATAAACACAAGGTACTAAGATGAGCGAAATAGGGCTGTTAAAGAACCTTAAAAAACCACACCAGAACGATCCATCTGGACTGAAATATCTATCTGTGACGCAGAATCAGTACATCTATGACCTTCTTAAGCAAAAAACAGAACTGTGTCATTCTAAGAATTAAAATGAAGGCTAGGTTTCTCAGGTTTACAAAGAAGCCTTGTGCATACAGCTTTTCAGTGAACTGGGGAGGGCCCTCATAAAAACTAAAGTGTAAGTGTTTGTCTGTGTAAATAAACATGCCACCCATACATCACTGACCACGAGCAGAGTTTTACAGGCAGCAGGGTCCCAGGGGGAGATAAAAGCATCTGCTATATCCAGCACAGACTGAAGCACCACTGAATATCAATACTGTAACCCCCCCCCCCCCCCCTCCCAACTCAGACACAGCAAACACACGTTTCCAACACCTCACTCCCTCCTCCCCTGCTGGACAGGCTGCATCTGTGACATGAAATGGCAGCCATTACCCTACTTTACTTTCAGCGACCAGTGATTTAATAACCAGTATGGGCTGAATAAATTCATCAGTAACTATATCCTTATTCATTTGTTGTTATATCGGCTTTTAAGTCTTCTTCTGAAAATTGGAGGGTTCAAAATTTAGGCCTCTTTTCATGAAGTCTTTTGTAGGTAAGGGGTGTTGGAAGATACAGCAACTGTTTCAGAGAAATCTGTAAGTTCATTTTATATTTCCTAACGCAGGTCAAACATAATTTCCTGGGTGAAAAATAGAAAACAGATAATGCCAGACACCATTGCATGGTAAGGAAACACCCCTTTCCAACATCCAGTTGAGTGGAGCATCCAGGGGGTAGAAATATAATTATCCAGGTCAATCCTAAAGATATGTCTGCACAATGTTACACATAGTGGGTTTACAACAAAATCCAAATGATAAATCCCAATAAATCCACTGAGAATGTCAATAAAAACACCAGCAAGAGAAGTTTTCAGAATAAATATTAACTGCCCACAAGCAATGAAGTCAGCCTAACAAACCGAAAAGGCTTTCTCATTTAGTTTGTAAAGGGCAAAAAGAAAATATTACCAGGGGAAAACAGCTTACACCAAACCCTGTTCTGCGTTTAGACTTTGGCCTCCATTCATGGGGCCAGCAGGTGAGACTCACGGTTTCCGGAGCAGACTCTGCTTCCTGCTGCTGGTCTGAGTGACCCAAGAACAGTTTCTCTGTTAATTCACCCCCTTTACGAGTCCTCCTTAATGACGAAGGGTCATGATTCACTTAGTCTTAATAGTCCAAACACTATGAAATGTAACTATTTCAAGTGAGAAGCTTTATATCTCGTCTTTAGCGGGACAAAAAACGTCCGCAAGTGTGTTTTTTAAGATGTGAGAGAGGCAAGTGCACCTCATTTTAGGTTATGCTTGTTAATTTGTACTTTTTAGCAGAATGACGTCATATGACTAGCACTGTCACCTATACAACTTTGAACGAAATATACAGAAAATGCATTTGATCAATTATAGTACTATTGCAAGTGTCATTTACTGCCTCCCTCTAGTGGTTATTTACTAACATTGCATATGAAATAGTCTGGAACTCGAAAGATCAGAAACGCAGAGTTTTAGATTGCATTGAATAATGGATTGCCTTGTTTCTTTTATTGATAATTAGAAAGTATTTAATCGCTACATTTTGATTGCAGACACCTGAGTAAGAGGAAGATAATGAATGGTTTTACTAAAGGTGGGAAGAGGTAACATGAATAGATCATAAGATAATCAACAGGTCAACTTTTGGAAAGATTTTGCTTGTGTGATGAATTAGGATTTTCTTTTGTCATGATATTCTGAATAATTATCAATAATCTTGGATCAGTCACTGTTCTGATAACTGGTGAGTTAAAGTGGATTCCATTGTACCACCTTGGCCCACAAAGGACAAAATATTCATCAGTAAAGCTCATTTTGTTGGATCATGACATGGTTAATATGTTAGATTGAGTTGCTTACCGTGAGTGTGGCCATTTTTTCTGTGTTTTTACATTTTCTTCAACTGCTTTCTGAGGTTACTCGGTGGTTTAAAATTGTTTCGACCCAAATAATTGCAAAAACATTCAACAACATTTAATTCCAAAACCTTTCTCAGCATAGTTTTCCGTTGCAAGTTTACCATTCAATGAGCATGTAATCAAGCTCCAATCAAGTTTCAAAACAAAGCTCTAAATTGGTTTGTTACATTTAAATACATTATTTAAAAAAATAAAATAAAATAAAATAAAGGACTGTAATCTCATACACCTCACCAGTCGGTTGCATATGTTGACAGTGACATCATTTGGATCATTTGCAAGCACAAAGAGAGGAAAGCAGCAAATAAAGCAGCAGTTAGGTATTTGAAACATGATCTGTTCACAACACATTCGGGAAATTTTATTTTATGGACATACTCTAATTAGAAGAGTTATATTAATAATGAGCTGTTGTTCTTCATAGCAGTACCATACACTTTGATATAAAGGTTGGGATGATGTCCAGAAAATGCTCACAAAGATTTTTTCAACTTGCACCAATATTGTCGAGTAAATATGATGTATGCTCAGAATAGCAAAGCTGGTTTGGGACAAGATGAATATTTTAGTTAAATAGAATTGTTCTCAGAAATGGATTTTAAAAAATGTACACGTTTAATTTGACTGAAAAGCGCCTAGAGTATCAACATTCTGGCTATTTTCTGGACTGTGTTCCCTTTCCTGTCAGCTGTCAAAATAATGCAGAGAAAGGAAAGAAAGACATATGAAAAAATAAGCTTACTGGACTGGAATTCGCTATTGAGCAAGACCATTGTCAGCCTTTGTCTGGCTAAAAAAGTGACTAATTTTGTTGAAGGCACAGTGTGCCTATAACAACATGAGTTTTGCCACTGAAACTGCTTAATTCAAGTTGATTTTGATATGACTTTTCCAATCATTTTTATTTTACACAATTCTTCTATATGAGCAATGAAACAAAAGTTTAATACCACACTTAACTTGGGTACCATAAAAATGTCCCTTGAATATGGGGCGTCTGAAGTTAGACTTATTGTGGACAAAGACATTTATTTTGCATGATAACAACCACTCATATAGTTGTAACTACTGTAACTATCGAAAAAAGAAGATGCTTAAAATTGGCATTGAGTTTGTTGTTACATTTTTTTGTGTAGTTCCTCATTTTTACTATCTTATTACCTTATTATCTAGGACTAAATGATGGTACATTCTAATTTGTTCATCACCATGAACCCTGGTGTGCTTCTTTCACGGTATTTTTAGTTTTCAATTAATATATGCTCAAGCTACACATTGCAAAAACCCAGATAACATTATCAAACCATGTTGCTCATTGAAATTCACTTCACATTGCTGTTAGTCTAAACTCTCCAGGACCAAAAAGAGCTGAACAATGAGCAATACAAGACACCAAAGACAAAATTTCATTGTTTTCAAGACCCACACAACTTCACATCTGTCTTTAACCAGAAGGGAAAGCCTCACTTTTTCATTACACTGCTGCCTTACTGCCAATGAAAAGTTGGAGAGGACCATATAGCCCAAAGGAACAAGCATGACAAAAAGAAATGAACATATGCACTTAAAGCACAACCTCACATCCTAATATTATTGCTTTGCTGCCCTTCAATTTCTTTCTGATTCAAATGGCTCAAGATGGACAAAATTCTTGGTTTTAGGGTGATTTCTCCTCCTTTTCTTCTTACGCTTATATGTTGTCCATTTTATAAAATTCTTGTGTGCATTTTCCAGTTTTAAGATAAAAGCAGAAATGGATTAATAAGAAACACTGTGGTCCAATTGCAAATTTACAAATGCCCTTTCCTGACAGAAAATACACATTACCTTTTAAATGTACATGAAATTCAAATTTCCAAGCCCACAAACTGAAATTTTAGATTTGAAAAAGTGACTCTCATTATGGCAAAAAACTGTCAAACTTTTGCCACCTAGCTTGTGAAATTGCATTGTAGCAGCATGTGTTGCTACGGCCATTGATTTCCCTTTGGGTTTCTTCTTCTCCTGAGCCAACAAAAACTCCAAACCCTAGTTGTATTGTTCATTTGTGGCCATTGCAGCATTTGTACTGCACTTCAGTGTCAAAAATAAAATACATAACTTTGATTTTTCAGTCAACAAGATAAAAAAAAGACAAGCAATTGTCCTCTTTCTCTGTTTTGCTTCCAAAACAGAGAAAGAGGACAAAATTCTATACAACTTTATTTCCAGTTTGTCAAGAGAGTAGTTTGACAGCCTCAAAGACTTCTGATGAAAAGTTTAAACTAACAAAAACACTGTTTTCCATTGCCTCAATGCTGTCCTCCAAGCAGGGACTGTCATGATTGATGAGGCTACTTTCAGAGGTGGGGCTGATGACAATTATGCGCGGAATACTCTGAGGTGACCGGGAATTAGTCGACTGCATTTTGCCAAAATTCAGGGAATCAAAAGAGTTGCTCTTGTGGCTACTGTGCCTTTCCCTGAAACTGCTCTTCTCATCAGGAACATCTAAAATGTCATTAGTCAGGCTTTCGCTGCGCCTCCTGGTGAGCACCAACAGAGGGACAGTGGCGATGGTTAAAGAGCTGGACATCAAACTGTGATCACGTGAGGTCACTGGATCAGTCATGATGGACGGTAGCTGGTAATGTCAACAGAGACACGCAGAAAAATTTAGGGTATACAAAAAATGAAAACAATGCATGACGACTGTGCCGAGATGAGAAAATGATCACATCTCTCACCTTGTCTGGTGTATGGATCTTGAGTGAACTCTCCTCAAATGGTTTCTTATAGGACCTGTATCTGCTGGACTGACTATATGATGACATACGTCTGATGGGATCACCAGATTTTCCACCCAGGACTTCCATTTCCACATCTTTAAATATCTGCAAGAGAGAGACAGATATCTTCAATTCAGAGTTCATGCCTGACATAAGCAAACACAATTTAAAAGCATTCATTATGTGAACAATGTATAAAAAATGTCAAAATAAAGATAAAAAGTCAAATGGAAATACAACCTAATCCGAAAAAGTAGGGGTACTGTGTAAAATGTGAAGGAGCATAGTTCACAGTGGCATCAGTGAATGCTGGTTAAAGCTTTGTCATGCAAAGAAGAAGCCATATGTGCAAGTAATCACGAAACTCTACTATAATCCCTGTGCCAGAGCTCATGTGAAAGAAATTAAGAAAAAGTGTAAACCTACTTTGTGCTCAAACAAATCCAATTTTGAAATAATTTTTGGAAAGCATTTCATATGAATGTTTTAAGGCAACATTGGCTTAAATCTAAAATACTTTTTCTTAAGGCAAAGCCTTTCAAAGTTTGACAGGCCAACATTAAAGTGTTCACGGAAAACCTTTGGTGCATAATAAAAGGCAGAATATGACGAATAAGACCCCTAATAAAACTATTATCCTTAGGCAGGCAATAATGGGACAAAATTCCCCTCCCTGAAGCCCAGTCCTGGATTTCTTCAGTACCTTGTTTCTGGACTGCTGTTAAAGAAGGAATTCAAGTATTCAATATTTGTTTGTAATAATTAAGTCTTCCCTTTTAACAGTTGATGTTTTAATGTTTTAATGTATTTTATTGCATTCAAATTATATTAGATATATGAGGTTGCAGCTCAAAGCACATTCAGAATGAAAAAGACACCGTGTATAGAGAAAGCTTGTGCTGTTGTGCCTCTTACCATATTTCTGTGGTTGGGGGAAGCATTGATAAAATGAGTCCTTGAAGCTACTGACTGTCTACTGACAATTGAGTCTCTGAAAGAGGACTCACTGATGGAGTAGGAGAAGCACTCTTTTCGAGCGGTGGGAGACAGAAAGCGAAGGCAGGGGAACTTCTCTGCCAAGGTCATCCTGTTGAGTACAGAACGATACAGTGACGTGACTGTGATCTATTCATTTGTTCAATTTACTTAAACTTTTCTGAACAATATCTTTAGAACGGTTTTTGCTCAAAAATGTAAAATCAAAATGTTAGTCGGTTACCTGTATTTGTTGTGAATGATAGCGTAGATGATAGGATTGTAGATAGTAGAAGCCTTTGCTATGACTGCAGGGACAGCTTTGGAGCATGGTGACAAGATGTTGGCATAACTGAGTGGGATAAAAAAGTCATAGGATAATTCTTCCTCGTAGTCCAGGACTCTTATTTATGTGGCCTTCTGTGCTTTGCTTCCATGTCGCAAGAAACATGCACGACATACCCACAACAACACAAGTACATTTTTCTCTCTTTCGACTTTGTGTGCGCTTTGTAACATAATGAAAGGGCATATTCGGTCAGGGATTAGCATGGGCCAGCTGCTGGAGAGCGTTGGTTAAGTCCATCTGAATATGTTTGCTCATGTAATATTACTTTCTCCTGACAATGAGCAGAGGAGAGATGTCATTTCAATTTTACATGAATACTTACTAACCTAGAGTTTGCCCAGGAGAGGCATGTGGTTTCAATGCTGTGATAAAATAAATAAGTAGAAGACAAATGAGCAATTTCACCCTCTATCACTTTGTCTCTGATCCACAGGCCTCCTGCCAGTATGTTGTTAAATAACAACCCTTTTGACACCCTGTTAAGATTTTTATCTGGATATACTATAATGCAGAACAATGATGCAAATAACTGGAGGCATTTTCTATAATAAATGGTTCTTTTTCAGGACACTGGTTTGTGGAATCGCTGGAGGCTTGCAGAGACAATGACAGCATCATGATCTCTCTGTGAAACTTGAAATGACTTTTGAAAAAGTTGTCTGAACACAAAGTGGAATGACCTAGCCACCTGAGTAGTTTCTTTTACCTTTTACACAACCAGCATCATGTTTATCAAAAGAATAGAATTTGAACCAACGATGCCAAATCCAATTTTCCTTTGTTCGATATTTCCACTGATCCACCATCCAGTTGAGTGGCGTGTCTAAAGCCCTTGTGATTAATTTCCCAATAATGAGAGCAGATTAAATTTCTCTTAATCAAATGTATCAACACGCTCATGTAATTCATGCTCAACCAGTTTCTAAAATATTACTAAATAAAAATATAGTGAAAAACAAACTATGCATCAAAAACATAAAAAGTTCTCACCCAGCCCAGGAAACCAGTGTGACACAGGCATATGGTGACCACGAGAGGACGTAGACTACAATAACAACAAAGGCGATTTTAGCCAATTTCCACTCATTCCTTATGGACTTCTGCTGGATAAGAGTGGATTTTCGCACCTGGGTGCCCAGACGCTCTACTTCCCTGAAGTTGAAGTAAGGTAGAGGAAACAATAAAACACATATTATTCATAAGAATCGAGATTACATTTTTTAACACCAATTCATATATTAGATTAATCAAGACTTCTTTTACCTGCTAGTTTTCCTTATAGAAAGGAACATCCGAAGATAGCAGTAAAAAATAATCCCCAGTGGAATAAAGAATACAAAACAACACAGCATCATTGTGTAGCTCCTATTGGCTGTTGAGTATGTAACATAATCCCATGTACAAGATGTCATCAGGCCTTCTGGGATATAGGAGCCTATAAGGTAAAAGAACACCGAATAAATGAAGTTTTAAATCAAACGCGGCAACATTTTAGAAAAACATCAACGTGTTTAAATGCAGTTACAAAGAGGATGAGATTCTTGATGCAGATGGATGAATGAATAATGAATAATTGTCTTGGCAGGTTTTGTATAGTTGCAAGCCAAAAATATGTCTGTTACTTTAAAACTCTCACAGGATCATATACATATTACAAGATATTATCTTTTACTTTTGTCTTATGATGAAGAATGGTTGAGAAAAGACCCCCAGCTTGGGGAGACTCACTCCAGCCAACCAGAGGTGCCAGACTCCAAGCAAAAGAATAAAGCCAGACCAGAAAGATGGCAATGGTGGTTCTTCGTTTGGAGCTCCAGTGTATGGTTTGCAGGGGCTTCGTGATGACCAGATAGCGTTCAATTGAGATGGCCAGAAGGTTTATCATGGAGGAAATGCCAAACAGGGCACCGCAGAATGCATACATCTTACAACCTACAGGACAGGCACACACAAACATACAACCTGTTCAACAACAGAAAGAAGTTGTATGCCAAATGTTATAGTCCAAAAGTGAACTGAAAATAAACAGGAAAATTACCTATATCTCCAAACACCCATTCCTTGTAGAGGCTATTGATGAAGAAGATTGGAGACTGTGTAAAAGCCATGAGGAAGTCACTAACCGCCAAATTCACTATGAAATAGTTGGCTAGGTTACGTAGCTTCTTGTTGCTATAGAAACAAACACAAAAGAAAGAGTTGACGGTCAGACACATGCATTACTGTGAGTGCATACTATGCAGTTGTCGTGATGGGTTATTCATATTTGTCCGATGAAAACGTAGTAGTGAGTGTCTATGAATACTCACCCTCATGTGCTGGATCCCTGAATTATTGTTAAATGTTTTCACAGATGGGGTGGGGGTTACACCTTGGACAGTTTACCTGTTCATCCCAGGGTCACACAGAGACAAACAACCTCACAACTCACATTCAGTCCTATGGCCAATTTAGAGCGAACATTCAACCGGACATGCATGGTTTGGGAGAGTGTGATGAAGCTGGAGTACCTGGAGAGAACCCACACAAACATGGGGAGTACTTGCAAACTCCACACAGAATGGGCCCCAGCTGGGATTTGAACCAAGAACCCACTTATTCTGACATGAAGTTGCTGACTACCACACCACTGTACATATTCTGTACTTTTCATTTTTTTAATGGCAGCCAGTAGGCCATGTACAGCAGTCTAATTTTAAAGGGAGCTCTTTATAATGAAGTCTCACTTGGTGCTCATTTTAGATTTTCCTGGAAGACCAGGTTGATTTGTTTGAATTTCATCATTTATAAACAGAGGGCTGTTTATTTTTAGGATTAATTGTGACTGGGCAACATACTGCCCTTTGCCTCTACAGCTATTTACTGATTAAACAGTTTTTGTGAAGCCAGAATTAAAGCTGGTTGCTCCCTCAGTCAGATAATGCACAAAACAACCAGGTTTTCTAACTGAGCACCTATGTATCTACTTTTTGACATTTTAAAATATCTCATAACTCATGCCTCCTGCACAAAACTACAGAATTCTGACTTTTCATCCAAAATTATATGTATCCACTGACATCACAAACAGTTATGTTCATCTCTTTCCTGCCACTTGTGCGTGTCTGCTTATATATAAAAATGGAATTTCTTGGAACCCATGACATTATGAGGACTTCATCAAATCCCTCTATAGTGATGGACAGATGGAGTATAAGAGCTCCTGACAATCCCCAGAACACACACACCAAGCACAGATTCACACATACACTGACCCAGTTTCTGAGGAACATTTAATGTCAGTAGAGAGATATGAGGTCGCAGTTTCAGCCTGTCACATGACACATAGCACATTAACTCCCTCCAGAGTTTCCAAAACATGATCTATATTTGAGGAAAGGCTCACTTTGCAGAAAAAGTACTACACTTAAAACAGTATTTTCTTTAAATGATATATTGGAAAATGAATGATCCGAATTTCATTCAGTAGCCAAGAATGATACGTTACAGTGTGATATGACGTATCATATTTATTACAGTCTTGTTAATGTATCATCGTTATTAATGTAAATCATTTCTATAATATTATACACTAATGTACTGTTTCTTAAGAGGCAGGGAGGGTTTATTATTATTAAACAGACTTTTTATAAAAACTCCATTTTTTTATTGAGTAATTCAAATAGTCAGAGATGTTGCTGCAGAATATTGGTTTTTAACTAACAGATAACAGCTTTCTGTACTCCAGAAAGTAATCAAAACTGACTAATTCTGGTGATCTTTTTTCAGTAAATTCTATACAAATTATTCAAGTGAAGACCCATTAAAAGAACATTTCCACTCCATTTATTTGCACATGTATGTTCAGCATCCAGATGTGCATAATGGCATTTGGCCGATTATAATATCTCAACCAGGACTAATTCAAGAGTGACCTTACAGAAAAATTGTAAATGTCACAATGGAAAACACAAGCACAAAAAATTACTTTGAAATGAAAAAACTTTTTTTTTTTAAAGTCAGTTGAGGTGACTCACCTGTAGAAGGCGAAAATAACCAGGGCATTGCCGGTAATTCCGAGTGCCCCAATTATAAAGACAAATAAAGCAACAATGTAGTGAACATGGTCCGGTACATCCACCGTGCTGAACAAGCTGTTCTGGGTGTGTGCTTTCTCTGGCTCCATGCTCTCAGTGGACCACATGATTCAAACACCTCGGCAAGACTTCCAACCTGGCAGGTTGTAATAGGTCTACCACTCTGCAATCCACCTCTTTATGCCATTGTCCAGCCTCCATTGATGCAGTATTAAAATAAAAAAGACACAATGGAGATGTAGAATCTCAGAAGGTCCACATCTTGTTTGAATGTTCACTCTATGGATCGTGTCCAAGCAACTTCATCCCTGCAAAGCACCACACTAAAAATGTGGAGAGAAGTACTTCAGAAAATGTGATAAATCGATTCCAAGAAGGTCTGTATGTTTGTCTGTGGAAAATCAACTGGAAAGAAATTAAGCGTGGACAATAATGTAGCTTGGCAACCAAGTTGTTAATGCAAAATAAACAGGACAGCTCCACTTTCCTCTGTGTCCAGTGTTATAAGATGACATGCTCTTCGTTTTCATATGCGCAACAGCAGCTCTGGCATTCCTCTCTGCAATTCAAAAAACAGCCTTCCACTTGTAGTCCTCAAAATTTCCCTGTCTTTTCTTGTTTAATTTAAATGATTTCATCCTTCAGTATATCAAATCCTGCTCCTTATTCTGTACCGCCACTGCTGTTTCGCTCAGTGCCTGCAGCCTCTTCACCCATCATACCAGCTGTGCTTCCAGCTCTGAAACAGTGGCTTGTCTCTGGTAATCTAGTGAACCAGCGACTCCTAATGTCTCATCTCTCCCTGTGTTTGCCTCTCTCACTGTCCCACACATGAACAGCATCTGTGCCATCTCCCTATCTCCCACCCTCTACCAGCCCTACATGTAAAATGGCCTGGCCCTAAGCTCCCACCCTTTAACCACCACATTCTTATATAACAGACATGTTGTGCACTATAAGTAACAAGAGCCACTTTAGATCAAAAGTCCATCAGGCATTGCAAATCACACATGCATACACTGAAAAATATTAAGTCACTCTGCTACTCAGCAAATCATTACTGACAAAAACCTTTTCAATTTATTCTTCAAAAAACAATATTTTAGCAATGGTGCAAGAGCTGCTGCAACATTTCGAAATGCTCAAGTTTACCTATTAAACTACCCTCTCTGTTTCTTTACACCACAGCCTTGATTCTTCAAGCATTGGTCATGATACAATGACATTTGCATGCTCTATATTTTCTAGATTCTCCTACAATATAGTTTAACCATGTGAGGAGATTTAACAACAGAAGAAAACATTACATTCTGTGCAGAAAAAGTTGTTCTTAATTATTGTTACTTACGATTTTCATCAGGACAAGGGTCAAAAGAGCCCATTGGCTGGTCATTGCTTTTTATGGTGTTGCACATGCTGATAAAAGAAGATGAAGGGGATAGTGGAAAGCCAAGAATGCAGAGCTTAGACAGAGATGTCAACTAAGCCCCGGCAGCAAGCGATAGCCTTAATCCTGACTCTGTGCATGCATGTGGACGAGTGTTTGATCTGCGCTGAATAAGAACGTCCATGATGCTCTGTAAACTTGACCGTGTGTCATGCGTGTTCCTTTGCCTCCATGTACGCTCATCCATTTGCACATGTTTGTTAACTGATATGTACTTTATTGTCACAGATAATAGACAGACAGATGTTTCAAAGGATTTTTTTTGTTGTAGATCTTGTTGACCTACCTTAAGTATGGTATTTCTATTAAATGCCAGCACAGCTGGGAAATACACATGAAAACATCTGCTGCTGCCACTGTGCAGACAGTAAGATTTACGTGGATTATGTTGAAACTCTATACTTAATTCCCCTTTCTGATCACAATAATCTGAAAATATTAAGTTCTATAAAGAGACCAAATACCTTGATCTTCCAAAGCTGAAAATCTCTTGCTGTGCGTACAATCATAAGAAGATCCATCCATCCATTATTTATACCACTGAGTCCCACTAGGATCGCTGGAGCCTATCCCAGTTGACAATGGGCAAGAGGCAGGGTACACCTTGGGCAGGTCACAAGACCATCACAGGCCCCGCACAGAGACAAACAACCACACTCTCATCTAGGGGCAATTCAAAGTGTGCAATTAATCTAAGATGTATGTTTTTGGAGGTTGGGAAGAACCCTGAGAGAACCCATAAAGACACAGCGAGAACATGCAAACCCAACACAGAAAGGTCCTATGTAAACCAGGAAGCCTTTTGTTGCAAGGCAATGGTGCAAACCACCACCCTACCATGCCACCACACTCCAAAATTTTTTTTTTTTTTCTTCCTGAAATAAAAAAAAAAGTTACAGAGGAGCCAAAAGATCATGGGGGAAAAAAAATTTGATTGACTTCACAATTTATTTATTTTTTTAGGTAAGAGCTACTCAGATGCAACAAGACAGAAAAACTCACAAGACAGGCATATTTCTCAAAATGATTATTTTTATTCTCCAAAGCAGGTGAAAACTGAAAAATTTCCATTATTGTCTTTTTTCTCATTTTAGTGAAATGACCTTGTCTGGATGGAAAAAAAAGGCAGCCACTGTGAGGCACAAACTGAGCCTGACCTTGACTGAGGGGTTCACTTTTCCACATGTCAATGAGTCATTTACTATTGAACTAGCTGGTACCACTGGTGCCTGGGTTTAAATCCCCATGCAGAGTACAGCTAGCTTTCAGCATGCAGTGGAGAGGGACTAATTATAATTGAGTGGTGCATGCTCTCTGATACGAGGTTGAACCTCAGGCCCATGAATCAGCTAAGATCAATACTTCACCAGAGAGGGGCAAATAATTCTTCCATCTGTGGCAGAGCAGCATCCGATCATCACAAAGAGTCAGGTTACCCTTTTTCTTCTCCTTTTGAATTCATGGCTTACATGACCTTGAACATCTGAGAGTTATAGGATACACGGGGTTGAACATGATTAACATCCTTAAAGAAAAATTACCTTTATGGTCATCGCTATGATTTCCTTGCTTTGACGTGTGTTCAGTTTGTACTGTTGCTAAGCTCATGGTACAATGTGATAGATTATCAATGAAATCGTGGGCACTCTTAAGAGATGTTTTTGTTGTTATTATATCATGTTCAACCTAGTAAAGAAGTTTGTTACCCTGGTGGGGCTTTAGAATAGATTTAGAAGTTTTAGATTTTAGAAAACAAACACACATTTATCATGAAAAGAGGGGCACACATCTTTGCACCCACTGCTTGGGTTTTATGTGTGAGGTAGAAGTGAAATCGGAGCAGAAATGCAGGACAGGATGTATGTTCCGTTGAGCTTTGCACATCATGTGTTGCATGTCTTAAGCCTCTTTGGTGTTTCTGTACATCATCACATTAGGAATCTAGGTTAGAGATCAAACCATGTGGAAAAAAACAGGTCATAACATGCTTTTCAATTAGAGGAATGAAATTCAGTCAATAACACACTGACGTGGAAAGCTGCATCTCAAACACTGCCATCACATTCTCCATCAGTCCATCTTTTTCTCCTTTTTTTCCCTCACTGTCTCTACTTTTCTTACTTGAAACATAAGGCAATTCAATGATTTTCTTCATTGTACAGAATAATATTATAACCAGACCATCTGACCTGCATGCGGTTACAAATTACAGCAAAGTTTCATCATTCAAATAAAAGTTCTGTGTTGAAAACGTGTGTGTATAATATCATACTCAAATAATTTTAATATCATATAGGAAGATGTGTCTCATCGGAATATTCATTCTTTTTTTATTCATACATATTTTATTGGTCCTACTGTGGACATGACCAGGTGATGCATTCAAAACTCACACGCATCGATCATTGTATGGTTATAGTTTTGAAATATAGATAAACGAAGGCTCTGTTAATATCTTTTACAAAGTTGTTATTTTCTTCATTCAAAGATCAAACTTGAAAAATATACAGTGTGTTAATCTTTTATGATGATATGTTTTCAATACATAAACAATTTCTAACATGTAACACAAGTGCACATAACAGAAAGAGAAGAGGTTTTCTTTCATCCATTCCTTCATTTGCATCAGTTGCAAGGTTGACACCATCCAGCTACCCTGAAAGGCAGAGAACAAGTTGTCCTAATCAATAAAAAATCATGTGTTTTAATCACTTTTCTGCACTGTACCTACCTCTGGTCAGAATGGTTGACCGCACATCAACCCAGAAGACTGTGCGCTGCTGAGCAACAGTTGCACTAAAAAACGGGGGGAAATATGTATTTCAACTTTCATAGTTGCTGTGTTCACTTATCAATGTAAGTATTAACTGAGATCTGAAAAACTAAAAACAAATGACATATTTACATGAAATAGATAGGACTTGTAATATTGGGTGGCATCCATAGGTACACAGTGGAATTCCCCTTCAGGTTGGTGTTGGCATGAGTCACAGCTCTATTTGGATGTCCTGCGCACTGTGAACATTAGATATGTTATCCACAAAGATATTCAAGAAAACAGCACTTCAATCTTTTTATAATCTTTAAACATTTCAGAGGGATCGGGCACTAGATAAAACATAGGAATAACTTTTAAAGCATTTTGAGAGCTTAGATAATCAGCTTCAATAAAATATTCAACCCTTTTCAACAGAGGCAAAGTGGGAATAGCACCTGAAGTAATTTTGTGTCAGGAGGAGGGAACATCCAGCAACCCAGAGCATAGAAGCGGCCCAATGTTCGAGCTTCAAGTAGCACCCCTCTGTAGGCAGGTCCAATAATGGTCACTGCACGAAAAACACAACAAAACAACAGTTATCTTGGATAGTCACAATTTCTCAAATATATTCTTTTACATTCAAACCTAGCTTATAGCAGACATTAGTGGTCAAAATGTAAATGAAGTACTCTATATCTGATTATGCTACCAATTGAATGATAATTTTGCTTACACTCATTACAACATGAGTATAACAGTCAAACAAAGACATGGAATTTTTGTTTGTAGACTTAGCAACCCGATTCTTTAATGAGTTTACTCTTCAATGTTGGTCAAACATCTCAACAGATCTACATCTCGAGCAGCAGGCATTGGTCTCTCACCTGTGATGGGCATGCCTGGCTTAAATGTCCTCGCGTTGGTAAGAAGAGTATAGGGAGCTGGTGAAGACTGAGGCAATATTCCCATGTGGCGAGGCAACATATCTTCACAGGCCCCAGTGGGGGCTCCATTTGGATAAGCATTAACCAAACAGAGCACTTGTAGGATAAATAAACCAGGCAGCATCTCCATCCTGCTGAAAGGAGAGTATAACACACGGGAGCCATGGGATGAACTATTTAACAACTATTTTTGCTGTGTCACGCAGCCAAAACGTTGTAATTCTTTCTGACGGTCACATCACATGCCCATGAATGCATTTTCTGTACTCTTGTGAGTTTTGGGGAAAAGAACGAAAACCACACATGCGTAGATGATTTCCTCAGATCAGTGGATCTGATATCTTTGTCTGGCTACTTTTCCTTCAAAGCAAAATGCCTTAGGTTACTCCTGAAAAGCCTGACAACAAAATAATCTAAATTGATTGAAGTTCAACTTTTTATGAAATGTTAGAACTGAATAAATCACACCAGCAAAAGTCTAACAAAGGATGGGTCTGCGCTGCTCTAACTGGGCCTGGAAAGGTATTTATTTCACCAGTGAATCCTAGAGTTGGCCATCCACTTTTTCTGTAGTGCACATTACTATGGACGCCGTTCATGGAATTTATTGAGATGTTCCTGAAGACATTTGGCAAAGCAAAAGTTAAATGGGACAACTGCTGATGAAAAATGAATGACTCATTAAATACATTTAAGGGGGGATGGATGTGCATACTGAGTCTGATGAGAATCATAGTAAGAAATATAGTAGAGGCACCCAATTGAAACTCACAAATGTCCCTCCAGAGCCATCAGGACTGGTGGTCCAGGTTTGTGCTTGAATGACATCAGCAAAACAACTGTAAACAACTGTCCTGTTTTCCAACCACAAAAGAACAATTTTAAGCCACAGGCATGTCAATACAAGATTGCGCTGTTCAGAAATGTAATGTCAGAACTCATAAACACAAAGAGAGGTGAGGAACGACATAGCTTGAAAGCACAATAAGTCTTGTGGGCTGTGATTTAAAAAGCTGCTTCACAATAAGAGCCAGAATCTGCTAATTTACAGTTATTTGCTGAGTGTTTCCCAAGATTACACAAGCATCACCATTCAAAGTGTAGGCTGGTGATAGAGTATTTTGCCAGCATAACTCACTTTATTATGTTTGATGGCAATTTCTCCACTGTCAATGTTTTTACATACTCCAAAGTTAACTGAATGGGCATGGAAATAGATGTCTTAAGCTCTTCCTTGAAATTCAAGTTATTGTTGCTTATCAATTGTGATACATCAGATAGGACTTGTAAGCCACAGGTATGTGCATGAAACTACATACCGTTTGAATAGCAGATGTGGAAGGTAAAAAACCCCGGCAAGTGGTTCTGCTTTTAGCCATTGAAGCTTACTAGAGAAGCTCCCATTTTTTAAGCCTTCAACTAACAGTGTAATTACAAAAACACTTTGTTATTATTATGTTAAAATACAATTATGTAACTAAAAATAATAAGAAAAATCCATCTCAAGAACTGAAAAAAGTTATTTAACCTTGTACAAACTAAGAGGATGTCTGTTCCTTAAATAAAAGTTAAGAGCACTACTGCAGAATCCATGACCAACAATAGCAATATTGACAGGTTTTAAAGTCAGCAGACTTTAATGTAAGCATTATGTACAGTCAAGTTTTTCAAATGAGTCTGTCACCATTTACAAGTATCGACTAAAATTTTTTTTTTGTTTTTGTTTTTTGTTTTTCACAAAACCCATTTAACGTTATTCTGCTAAATCTATGTGTTTTAATGATTTGGAAAGGGAAAAGATTGCAGTTCTGGAAAAATATACTTTCTGAAATAACAGCTATCTATCTTTAAAATAATGGAGCAAATTAAATAATCTTGACAGAGTTCCTCCAAAAATGTAAAAGCAAGGGTTACTTAAGGGGAACATTAAGGCTTGACACATTATATACTTTGTCAGGGGGGGACAATTTCTGTTGCCTATTCCAGTTACAGAAATGCAGTTGGTTGAAACAAAAAGTTGAAACATCACACTTTAAAGGTTCTTAAGCACAATCATATAGCTAATGCTGTAAACACATCTTAATATAACTAATCATACCACATATACATCAGGATTGTCCTACAGTCAGTGGTAATTTATTATTACACTTCAAACTCTGACAAAAATGCTTTTAAGCAAAGAGAACAGTAACCCCTGTAATCATCCTAATACATTCACATTTGACAGTCAAATGGCATATTTCATCAGATGGACCTCTTTTGAAATGCTTTTCAGACCTATAGGAAAACGATAAACAGTGTAGTTGCTCATTTTTTAAGGTGAAGTAATTTCCAGTGACAGAGTGAACTCCCTCCTTATCCTCTAAACAGCTGTAGTGAAGAACGCAAAGGTCTCTGGTAAGAATCAGTGTTGTCTTTTCTGTCACTGCAAACTCTGAGAAAAGGAGTCAAGACAGCAAAAACACACATTTTCGTTCCAATCCCCACTTAAAAATACAATGTTGCCATTTTGTTTTTCTATACAAAATATTACATGCCAGAACATAAAGATATTGAAAACTTAATAAGATTTATGTTAAAATTTTGCAATGTTCTTCATTTAAGGGGTGAAACTTGGACATAAAAGTGTGAATTTGTATGTATTTGCACTAAAGCGAGTAAAAACGGGTTTGTATCAGATGACAGAAAAAGGTCATGCATAGATTTAAAGATTTGAGATGCCCAACATCAGATGCTCATGTGACCAACCTCTCAGAGATCCAGATAAAGAAGCAAGTAAAGAGCAGAAGGTAAAAAAAAATTCTGTAACACTGACAAATATATCCAGCAAAACTATAAACCCCGGAAAATAAACTAAGACTTTAGAAAAACATCTGTCTAAAAATTTCACAAGCAAGAGTACAAATATCACAACAACTTAAACAAAAATCCTCTAAGGTGAAAACAACAATCCTCTAAAAAAAAAAGTTGACCTTTGTTAGCTGCTCTAGGTCAGGTTCGTGGTTGATTTTGATCTCTTGGATCACTTGGCTCTTTCAGCAACCAGAAAAATATTTGCAGTAGAAAAAAATGTAGATGAAAGCAGAATCATCCCTTGAAAAAAAGTCTTTCAAAAGGCTTTTCACAAAAGCCCTCTTTACCCCAAAACAAAGCTTTTGCTCTCATTTTTTAGAGAAAAATCCATTTTTTTTAAACATCAAATATTTTGAGGTCAGTTTTGCTGTATCCTTGGATATTTTCCATTAACATAAACTTTACAGCTAGGCAGATCAAAGCTGCACGCAAGAAAAGATAGATTCACTCCCTCTGCTTAAACTGGCAAAACTGTTCCTATATCTGGTTTAAGTTTAAACCATAACAGGTCTTGGTTAGAATACTTAAAGAAATACATTAATTTGTTTTTACTTCATTTGTGCTGGCAAGTTTAATATCCAGTCAGAAACAGTGCTGAAAATGGACCGTCTTCTCCGGCAAAAATTCTCTAGTTAGTGCAGGTGTTGATGTTCTTGCCGTCAGCTGCATCCTCCACCAAAGCTAAATGGTAGTCAGTGGAGAGGGTGAAATGGGACACACAGCCCACCAAGCCTCCAACGTACTGTCTGTTTGTGTGAAGAGCAATCTCCTTCATGCCACCTTCAGGAGACAAACAGAAAGAGCGTAATAAAGTTGATATTAAAGTGAGAAGTTTTACGAGTCAGTCATGTTTTTATCAACACTTCAGAAAGCTCCGAGTTCCACCCACCAACATATAGGGGTCCGTTGATGTTGAGTTGTCTCATCATGCCTGGTGACCTGCCTGTCTTAGCTCCATAATCATCAACAGTCAGCTTTCCTGACTGGCCATCCCTGAAATGATAAGTGAAGTTGATGAATTCCTTTTAATAGATTATCTATTATCCATAATGAGAGATGGACTGAGAAGGATTTTCTGACAGCAGTATAGAGGAATGTGACAGAAGGACACAAAGCCAACCCTTCTTCGAAGTGCACGCTATACAGAGCACATTAACAGTTTAATGCCTATTGTTTAGCTCTTTGGTTCATTCTCTCACAACGCAAACAAGATATTCCAGGATCCTTTTATAAGAGGATTATTTGTATTTTACCTAACAGCCTTGACTCTGTGCCACTTTCCATCGTTGAAGGTGCCATTGACGATAATGTTAGCCACTCCACTGCCTAAGTTATAACTGCAACAGAAATTCATACAAGGTATTTATTTGCAACAGATTCACATATGTTTGGTATAGCCCTCAAAACTCTTGTCAGATGTCCCAGTGATGTCTAAGAACATTTTTTTCCCATTCAGCTTATTCCCCTAAAGACTAGACTAAACCTCCCCTTTTTGTCAAATCTTCCTTGTTCCTTTTGGCTCTCAAAACAAACCTTGTGACAAGCTTTCTTATAGCCAAAAATTAACAGAAATGATTTTTTCTTGTTTCATGACTGTCTATCATGTTTTGTCTACAACAAATACCTGAAGATAAGCGCCCCATCCTGTAGCCCCATGGAAAGGAAGTCACTGTTGGGTCTCATTGGACTGTCTCCTCTCCAAAGCAGCAAGCCATCCCTGGCTGTGCTCTTAAAATGCATGAAAAGGTTAGTTCTAGACCCAGACACTCTGAAAGTAGGAGGAAAAAAAGGAAAATGTCCTTACTGAGCAAGTTAGTCAAATAGTTGAAGTTTCACATTCAGTAGGTTTCAGTCAAACATTATTAGCTTTTCATTTCCAAATTTAAAAATGGTAGGGGTATAGATTTTGAAAACAGATTAAGTCCTTGAACTTAAGGTAACATAAACTCATTTTGCAGCCAACCTTTTAAGGATATCTCTGTTGTCATAGGTTAGGTAGCTTCTTCCAATAAACTGTGGAATCTCTATGGCTTCAGTCACAGCTGCTCAGAGGAGAAAAAGAAATAGTTGTACACCATCACAAGATGGCAGCATCAGCACATATTGAGCATTGTCAGAAAAGTTAAAAGACTAGATTTGACCATGTGGGGACACATTAATGCGAGAGGGGGTACACTTTAACATAAAAATGACTAATATCTGCTTTTTGAATTTAGAGGAAAGAAAGCAACTTACTGTTGAGACAGTAATTCCCACATTCTGTTTAAAGAAAGCATTAAAAGCAGAAAAGGAAGATAGGGATTGGGATATTAGTTTATGATTGTATACAATGTTAGATAGTAACATAGTAAGAGTTAAACATGCTTAATATCAGGGTGAATGAAATAATAAGGTTTAGTAACAGATAGAATATCACACCAAATCAAAGCACTAGGTACTTCATCATCAGGCATAAAAAACAGAAAACCACAACCAGAAAATAATGTAATTGACCTGTAAGCTGTTTTGGGTATTTTTGACTAAAGGAGATAAGCTGTTTCGCTGAATGAGGAGCATAGCTGCAGAAAACAGAGGGTAGTTGCTTTGTGAAATATAGAGGCCAAAACTACAACTGACCTTTCTGGCAGTGCCTCCCATCATACCCCAGAGGGCAGTCACACTCATAGCTATCCCACTTTGGCCTGCAGGTTCCTCCGTTGGCACAGGGGCTTTCCACACATGGGTGATCCGAGTTTGCCACATTAACTCCACCAGCAGAGCCAGCTGTGATTGGGACGGTGCGGTCATTGAGAATCAGCTGAGGATGTGAAGAGAAGAGACACAGCAGAAGAAGAAAGGGAAGATAAAGAAAGATGTAAACATTCAAGCTCTTTTTTTTAACAATAACCAATTTGGGGTTTGTTTTATTTATTATTTTTACAGTAAGATCCACTTCTTATGTCCAGACCTGTGACAATTATTTGTCAATGCTCATACAGCATCTCCACTAAAATTGGATTAAAAGCATGGATATTCTTGGAAATACAAACAGAATTATCTAAATTAGATGGGCCTAATCTGCATTGTGTGAGCAAAGTCAACTGAATTTAATTGATTGAATTTGAGTATTTCCCGCAATGCAACTTTGTAGCCACAGTAAGTGACTCTGAACATGTATTCACCTTCTGAATAACTCCAGTGAAGGCCTTTATCACACCAGCAGTCTTCTTGGTTTTATCATATTCTGGCACTCCACCAACGTAGAGAGGTGAGCTGCAATTGATCTGAGTGAAAGCTCCCTGAAAGGTAAAAAGAAACAGAGGGACATTGCTTATATTACAGCAAATATTAGTCACTTGTTCACTGTGATCTCGGCCCAACACATAAAAACTGTTAAAATTTAACACAGTTTAAAGATTATGTACCTCAGCAATTCCCTCCATTGACTTTTGGTTGTCCACTTGCAGGATTCCACTCTTTGCTGTGCGAGACACTCTTAGTTCATGCCATGAGTTCAAACTGATCTGCTCCTGACTCCTACAGGGCAGATTGCCATTCATTTAGACTCAAGTATTTGGGACGAAAACATGGAAAGTAATAAGTAAGAAAGTCTGGGACTATTTCAGTACCTTATAACAGCTCCTCCAGAACCACAGTCAAATCTGAACTCTACATATCTGTCCACCAAATTAATAGAAAGGAAGTCTCCACTGCCGGCATCATCACTGTACAGCAACACCCCATCAGGCAATGATGGCCAAAACGTCACCTCAAACTCCATAAAGGACAGGTAGCTCTGAGAGGACTGAGGCCATGGAATGACAGCGTATGAAAACACTGTTTCATTGAAGAGTGGAGAAGTCAACAAGAAACCTGAGCAAACGAGAAGAGGGCCATGAGGAAAAAACAGGCAGAGAAAGAGAAATAAGTATCATGTAAGTTAAGAGTGAGGATGAGGAAAATCTTTTTTTCTAAAACCTAAAGAAAATTAATAATGATGAAGATGCAGAAGAAGAAAGCATAGTATTTCTTTTGTAAATTTGTTAGAACAAGGAAATAAATAGATCTCAATACCAGAGCTATTTATTCCCATATACACTAGTTTTCTTCATTCTACCCTTCAATAATACATTAATTACCTTAAATGTTGTCACAGCAGAAATATTTTTCGACTGAGTGGGATTTTTTTCGTTACAATGTATTCATGTTCTTTTTGTGGTTACTCACTCTCTTCACAAAGAGCTCCCCTGAAACCAAGAGGGCACAAGCAGATGTAACCGTCGGCACGGTTTGCAAAGCAAGCTCCGCCATTGGCACAGGTGACCTGGTCACACACACTTTTGCTGCACTCACCTGCCACATGAGAGCAGATTCAGAGTTAATCACCAGAGATTACCCATAAAATATGCATACACAAGATGTTATTGTTTCTGTAAACTGTATTTACATCTGAAAATTTGCCAGCAAATACATGGGGGGCATCCACAAACAGGCAAACAAAAAAACATAAGGCCTTTAACGTAGCAAAAGTCAATCATCTTGCATGCCTCACCTATGTCAGCTCCACTCACTGCTTTGCCAAGAGGCCATGGTCTGATGTCTGTGGCCTTGTTGTTGATGTTAAGACTCTGAATGCAGCCCACAAAGCCACGATTTGTACCTGTAGCTCTGACCAGCCAGTAAACACTTGGAGATCCACCCACATACAACGGGGAGCGGAAAGTAATTTTGGTGTACTGACCCTGAAAGAGCATGAAGAGAGCAAAGTGCAGCCATCAACAGTAAAAACGCTTTTATTTTCAAACCACTCTAGATTGTGCCCCCTTTATCTTTGTCACATGACAGGACACCATGCTTTATCAGTAGGCTATGTATCAGCTTTATCCCAAAAAATGTTTTAACTTCACCTGTGAGCGTCCAGACAGGGGGGTGTCGTTGTCCATACGGAGCCATCCACTCATCCCATCTCTGAAAATAGTAACTATGTGCCACTGACCCAGAACAATACGACTTTCACTGATTATCTGAGCTGCTCCAGTGCCACAGTTAAACCTGTGAGACAAGTGACATTGAAAAAAAAATATGGCCGTTACAAATCATGCCCTTAAACAACACTGTAAAGAAAATACTGTACCTCTTTCATTTTTCTCTCTATGTAATCTGGTGGTCAACAAGAGTCTACTTAAAGTATTTGTACGTAGTTACTACCTGATATTGTAAAACAATGTGGTAATGTCCAGTTGGTGATTAGAATAAAACTGTAATTTATATGTAAATAAGTTCCCTGGTTGTTGAAATGAAATGTGAAAAAACTTTTTACGTTAAAACAAAAGTTAATAATTGTTACTGGCAGTGACAACAAAAGATCTCTTTATAAATGTGAATGTGCAAAGTAACTGCAGGCATCACCTGTAGTGAAGTTTGCCTCGAACCAACGCCAAAGAGGTAAAGTCTCCACGGCCATGCTCATTCTCTCCACAGTACAGCAGCAAGCCATCCTCAGAGTCTGACTGTACCAGAAAAATACTTTTTCACAAATGTTATTCGTTTACAAAGTGAAAAAACAAGCTTAAAAATGACTGATTTACCTTAAATTCCAACGTGATCTGAAATGTCTGGTAAGAATTTTTCAGCGGTTCAAAGGTCATGTGAGAGTAGCCGTAGAACCTGGGAAAGTTCACTGTTACCGCTGGAAAAAAAAACAAAATATGACAGCTATAAAAAAAAAACTGCACAGTGAAACAGACTGAAGATTTCCTGAATGTTTGATTTTAAGACGGTATATTTAGTTTTCTCTTTGCTTGTGTGGAAATATCGGAGTCAAGTGAGACAGAATTTCAGCTATTCAACTTCTCACCCTCAGAGCAAGTGTCCCCTCGACGTCCAAGGTTGCAATGGCAGCGAGAACCCCCGCTGTCATAATCACTGAGACAGAAGCTGTCAGGCGGGCAAACCGTGTCCTCACAAGTCAGGTCATACACACGAGGCACCTCGCCTAGCCAGGGGGACATGGTTGGTGCAGTTGTAGTGGTGCTGAGGTAAATCCAAGAAGAAGGAAATAACAGAATGTTTTTCTGAGAAAAAAACAATAGTTCTATCGCTATAATGATCTTTTTTTTAACCCTTGAACACCCACACAGGATGGGAAAATACTTCTTTGACTTTTTTAAATTTATTTGGAGTAATAATGAACAAAATCAATGCTTTTTTATCACAGATACCTGGGTTGACACTTTATGATAAAAATGTGAAATTTCAAAAGAGAAATGTCCTAACTCATGCTTAAGTTAGGCATCATATAGCTACACTTAATGTTAGAGCTAGTTTAGATAAGTGCACTTCCTCTCATATTTCCCTCCCTCTCGTTTATCCTGTGATGGATTATAATCAGTAGAAAATGCACTTTACCAGATGGTTGAGCTGGATGTTAATGGGTTAAACTTTACCTAACGTTTTAGCTAATGATAGTTTTTCAGGCATTTTCGGTTCTGGACTCCGGTTTGTTTTGAAAGAGCATTTTTCTCGAATTGCCAACTTTCATTCAAATGATCTACCCCCTTCATTTTTGACAACAAAACACAGATGTTTCAACATTATGCAAAAGCACTGAAGGCCCTTTTTATTTGTTTCAGATAAGGACGTGTTGTATCTCACAACAACACTGTCATCTTCATTTGATGTGACATTTCATGACTTCAGTCCCTGTTTGTCAATTGAATAAGTGGATGTGGATGAAAAAGAAGTTTCAGATGGCTGGAAAATGCAGACGGCTTAGAATCAAAGACTAAGATGACAAAAAAAACATGAGTGGCAATCACAGCTTTCTGTTACTGATAAAGAGCACTTAGATGCCATCATACTGAAATAGATCATCTAAAACACTGTGAATTACTGTGAATAATTAGGATCCAGCTTACCTGGTAGTGCTCGGTGAGGCAGTAGTTGCCAAATTAGTGGACATACTGGGCTCTGAGTTTTCTGAGAAAACTAGATCTGAGAAGTCTGGGAAGATGGCTGAAGTGGTTGTGGAAACTGGTAGGTCAGTAATATTTGGAGGGGCCATGGTGTTCATACGGTAAACGACATTTCGACCAGGTGACGGACCGGAGCGTGAACGGAGTTGGGACTTCCTGTTGTCCTCACTTATACCAGGAAATGGTTTCAACTAAAAGTCAGTACGGTGAAGAAAAAACAAAAAAATGATTAAAAGCCTTTACGTTTTGCAGTTTGATTACTTTTTGATTTGCTTATTGTTTCCTGTGCAGTCCGAAGCTTGTTTGAACTTTCAAACCCACCTCTTCAATGAATACGTCATAATCTGAATCATCAATGTCAAAGCCATCTTCATCTTTGATCCTGGAATCTGTGATGTAAAGTCCAATATCCCCACTACCAGCATCTGATGAACCTGTTAGAGATATTACAATCAGATGTTACATAATCACGCTGTTGCTCATAATAAGGCAGGGACCAGATCAAGGAATCATGTAAAAAAAAAAAAAAAAAGGGGAGTCTTCCTACCCAAGAATGTAGCATTTACAGTGTGAGAATTTTAAAAAAACATTTATGTTCAAAGTATTTTGACCTCTTGTGGCTGTGAGTAGATCTGCATGTGGCAACTGTGGCATCGTTCAGAATGATGTTTGCTCTGATGTGGAAACATTTTTATACCTTTCAGGACGACTTCATCAGCAATACGAAAGGGTGTGAAAATTTAATGTCCATTTCAGTTGGATGACATTCTTCTTTTTAAAGCATATTTTTTTAAAGAATCAGACATTTTACCAAGTGTGCATTTAAAAATGCACAATTATAGCACAATCGCATAGATTTTACTAATGTATTTGTCAGGTGAGGTCATATCAACGCAATGTTTATCACTAAAAAGCATCAGATGTCGTGCAACAATTACTCTGAGTGTGACATGCCCTCTCCCGTGCAACTAACTCTGAGAAAGCTTAATCCTATCTTACATAACAACATAACCCCACCCCCATTCTTACTGCTCTTCTCCCCCTCAATTTGTCTTAATGGCACAAACATAGTGAACAACTTAAGTCAAATGATAGAAGAAAAAAAATCACTAATGCTGTGGAAAGATATATAATAGGCATTCTTTATGAACATTTATTTAATTTATCACATACATCATTAAAAGATGCACAGATTAAATTGCTAGGAGGCATTGACTAATAACATTAACTCCTGAGCAAACAGTGCTGGCATAAAGGGGATGGGAGGGGGGATTGCAAACTAATCTGCTGTTGTGTAACAGAGCCCCTCATTTATTACACGTACAAGAGAGAGCATTAAGAAACGTGGGCTCGTCAATCAGTACCACCCTGTGGTCCACTGGAGCGGTGGCCTAATTTGTGCATGTGTGTATGCACCCATTACAGTGGACGGACAGAGGAGGGGTCAGGCATCTCTTCCTTAATCCTGTCTGATGAGACATGGACATAACCCGCTTTTATCCCCTGCTGAGAAACTACAGTTCTCTGTCACTTTGTTTCTGTTTGCCTCTTCGGCAGTGGCTCTTTTAACGGTTCATTTTATCTTGCGCTGGGGAGCTTTCGTTGATATGATTGTTAACAATGCACTTCTAACATATTTTCTAGTAGTATTTCATATTTCATGGTAGCATTGGCACATTGCTGTGCATAATGTAATTGTCCTTACAGTGTTGCGTCATTTCCATGATAATATATTGTCTTCCATAAGTCCAATATGCAAAAACTTCCATTCCATCTACCCATAAAAGGTACATAGATATAAAACTGTCTTCTCAATATAGCACAGTCCTTGTTCCAAAACATAAGATTAATGTATCAGTATTTGTTTGGGGAAGACACCTGATGAATTTGCCTATTTTTAATCAGCACAGACCACCCCCATCATCTCCACCACATGTAACATGTTGCACTGAAAACATTGATGAAAATGATTCTGTTGCTCTGTGCAGGTCATGGACAGGTCCTACCACAAAGACCCACTGGCATCCTTCCACTTGTTGCCTTATAGCAGACAAACTGGTACACTGTGTTTATATGTTTTTCTATAGGATATTAGTAGTGAAATCAGCATTTACTTTTTCTGTTTTCCTAAAGTAAAATAAAAAAGAAACATTTGAAAATGCCAATTGCACTGAATCAATGAGTTTTCATGATCTGACACTTCACTGGCTCAATTCTGCTCTGTGCCAAATATAAAACTATATAAATACATACTGTACATTCAGCATGTACATATATATGTATATTTATCAAGGAGCTCTGTGGGACCATTTTGTAGGTCTCATAGGCTCAGATACAAGCAAATAACAACTGTCCTTACCCAGAGTGCGCACGGGACTGTTGATGTGGCTGGGTGGACTAACTCCATGTACATTGACTGCTCTCACAACAAATTGGTACTCTGTTTCTGGAATTAACCCTTTCAAAACCATGGAGTTGGTCTCAATCGGCTCTCGGATATACGTCCATTCTGTGTCCATTTCTGGCCTGAAACAACAACAAAAAAAGATACCCAAAGACAGAAAAGTAAACAAATAGAGAGCAGAGTCAGCTGGTGAAACTGATTTTACATTGTGACCCACATGTTCACATCTACACAAACCTTAAACGATGAGTCTAGCTAACTGCTGAACTGCTGTGATTATTCTGAGATGATTTTGGAAATCAGATGTTATCAATTTATTGTTACTGATGAAGATGATCAGATGCCAGTTGTTTGACATGTTTCCACATTAAGTCTCACACACAGACTTCTGTTTACATTTAAGAAGAATATCATTGATCAATTTCACTGTGTAATTTTTTGATAGCTTCATTAAGGAGTTCTCATCACACTTGTGTATCTAGAATTCCAGCGTCTTTAGGTAGCAATATGTTTAATAGTCGTCTTAAAACAATACTAAGTGTCTCTCTTCTGTATGGTGTCTGTTCATGCAAGAGAGAGGATGGGATGGTCCTTCAAAGTGAAAATCGCTCAAAAACAGTGTGTGATTCATGTCTCTAAGAGCAGAAGACAATTTCTGCCTCTGTTCCTCTTCCTTTCCTCTCTGACAAAATATCAGAGGACTCTGAGTTACTTGTTTTGACCTAAACTTCCTTTACTCTGCAGATAAGAGTCGAGACGTGGGCCACCCCATGTGCGTGTGAAGCAAAAAACAAGAGAGAATGAGACCCATTCTTTCTCATGTCTTCACAGGCCCTCCGGTCAAAACAGAAATGATTACATTGAACAGACCAGCAAATATGCAGCGGAATCAATGCAGGAGAGATATTTCTCACTTTGCCTTAGAGTCATTTAACTTTGGTATATATGAAGCATAGTTGTTTGTTGACAACAGAAAATGTAATTAATCAGAATGCTTTTTCTCTGATTCAAATGTAATTTGGCAAAAAACCTTGAAACATGATCATATAAAATTTTAGTTACCGTAAGAAGAATCAAACTTGTAAAATAATTATATTGATTGTGGAAAAGTACAGTCCTACAGATCTATAGATGGTAAAACAATGTGAAAATGCTTAATCACGAGTGAAAACTGATGAGAATAAGTAAATCACGACTGCAGGTGGTGCGAGTTAAATCAACCACAGCATGTTCTACAGACCTTCCCAACATCATGAAAAAGTTTATTTTACTCCTCAGCAAATGATAATAGTCTTTGATTCAATATGTTTTCAATCCCACTTTTTTCATTCATTGCACCAATGAATTTTTGTATGTTTACATTGAGCAGTTTGTGAAAAATGTGTCATAACTGGTGTCTATAGCTTTGGGACTTTGGGAATATGGGCCTTTCAAACAACCTGCATGTGTTTTAAATGGCAGTGCTTTAGGAAAAACCTTTTCCACAACCTTGTCTAGTTTTGTCTAAGGGCAAATGGTTTATCGACTGAGCAAAACTGAAAGCCGTTAATATTGGTTGCCCAGTTTAGCCTTTTTCTTGCTCAGCCACTTGTGGAAGAAGGTTCTTCATTAAGGCCATCTATTTCTCTCCAAGGCCACTTCCTTCATAAGGCTCAGGGCTTTCAAAAGTCAGTTTGTTGATTTGTATGTGTTGATTTTGTTTGTGTACTAACGTCAGCATGGGACTAAGAATTTATTTTTTGAAAGATGCATCGCAAATGTAAAAAGTTATTGTTTCTTTTTTAGTCAGCGACTGCTCTGTTAACACTGACCTGATATAAGCCACCAGGAAGTGAAGAACAGGCGCACTTCCTTCATTCTCTCCTTGCTGCCATGACAACGCCAACTCTGTGTCGGACACAGCCATCACCACAGGCTGAGTCGGTGGAGAAGGGGGCATACACATTTCTGATGGAAAATAGAAAGGGAATTGAAAAAAAAAAAATATATATATATATACTCTCTAAAATTGCTTATATTTTTCTCATACACGCTTACCATGGGAAGCAGTGGAGATATCTCTGGGCATACTGGGTCTGCCCTCCCCTGCCCAACCATATGCTCCGACACTGACTCTGTACCTCGTGTTCACCTTCAAGTTACCAATGTCCACATCCTAAAAAGCGCATGTTGAAAATGGATGACGATCGTTAGAGAAGCGAATCAAAGTTGGAGAAAACATACGTAAAAGAATTCGATCGGGTATGTGTTACTTACAAAGTTTGCTTGTCCATCAAACTGGCCCTTTCAGAAATGAAAAGCAGAGTGATATATAAGAGTGTTTAGATATAATGAAAAACAGATCTATACCAGGGAGTTTTTCAGTAGTCGTTTGTCAGACAATGTGCTTGTTGCTTGTAATCTTTTCATGAGATTTATGAATTATGGAAAACATCAAATATTTTTCCATTTATTAGTTATTCCCTCATTATCAATCCTACCATGCAAGGCAGATGATAATATCAATGTGAAGCACTAATGAATAATTCTTGTTAAAAACCTCCACTAAAACTGTGAATAAGTGATGAATCATGACCAAAGTTTTCAACACGAGATCAAAGAAGATGAAGTGTGAATAACACTCGAGGTAGCTGTCGTACCCAATAAAACACTTTGCAGGTGTAACTCACGTTGATTGATGGCATTCTATAAAAATATATACTTCTTGTTCTCCTTATTAATAATTTAATTGTCATCGTTATTTTCTCAAATATCAGTTGCGTTTACGTGGATAAGAGCATACGTTTCTCAGTCTCAGAGGAAAACACAGAAAATATGGGTTTTTCTGCCTTTACAGAGAATTGCTGTGGTTCATTTTCCCAAATGTTGTATATACAAAGGCAATTATGAGACAAGCCAGCCGGTACACCTTTCTTCCATTAATTATCTAAATGTTTTTACTCCTACGGCTGCAGGTTAGTGCATTTACATCGCTGAATACAAATATCAGGAGCAGCTCACAACAAGGTAAATAATTAAAATAATCAGTTTGTGGTGTTTCTTGTTTGCATGTTTATGTTTTTTCCCTCAGAATTATGTTAACTGTTTACAACAAAGACGCCCTTTTACGTGTTTGTGCATTGACTACTCACAGTGGTGAGCATGTCCAAACTGAGGGGCACCTCCATCAGGGATGTTGTACCAGCCGGACGACTATTTTTCATTTCTGTGTAAAACACCTGAACAATACACACATAAAAAATCTTTATCAGATATTTTTGCTTTTGAATTTTCAAAGCAAAATAACAGCAATTTAAACCTTTTCACAAAAACAGAATACTTTGAAGCCACCCTTGATGAACTTTGACAAAACAATGAACTAAATCAATGCTTGTTGTCAGTTTTGGGTGGTTGGCTAATCCTCTTAGGGTGGACATATGGTCAAAAGCAGAGTACACTCAGTCATACCAATCCACAATTTGTCAATGGATGATTTGAAGCAAACATTAGGAGGGAAGAAAAAAGTCAGATAAGACAAACTGAGACTTTGTTGTGTTGGGTTTATAACCTAACACTAGATAGTTAGTGCAGCTGACAGCAAAGGGGCTCCAAGTAGCAGTTATCCATCCATTTTCTTTACCCCCTTATTACAATTAGAGTCGGCGGCGGGCTGGAGCCTGTTTCAGCTGTCATTGGTCGGGAGGTGGGGTTCACCCTGAGCCCGTCTCCAGCCCTTCACATGGCCACACAGAAACAGAATGCCATGCTCATTCACTCCCAGAGTGAACTGTAAGTCACCACTTAAACAAATATGCATGTTTTTGGTACGCACAGACAGAGGGGTTCAAACCGGAAACCTTCTTGTTCAGGTGATGGTGCAAACCAATTAGTAGTTTTGAAGAAAGAAATGGACATCAACTCAGGGAAAGAAATGAAAAAATTGGATCTGTATGCCATCTAAGAGCTCTGAAATGTTTTTCAAAATGAGCTTCCAAACAGAGCTAAATCTTTTGTTTCCAGCTTGTTTTTTTTCTATAAGATACGACTCTTTGCAAATACCCTTTAACAAAGGACAGCAAACTGAAAAAGGTCAACAACACTCTGATGTGCACAGGACTCTGAGGAATATCTATTTGGGACCACCTTGTATCCAGTGATGGTGCTGACGTGTCTTCGGGGCATCTTCCATCGTACGCTGAAGGCGGTACAGTTGATGGTCTCCAGCTGGATGTCTAATGGGGGACTCAGGCGATCTGGTTTACACAAGTGAACAAAAGAGAAGGTATTTGAGGGGAAAATAACTTTTGGAAGCATGATTTCAAACAAGTATGATTCACACAAAGATCTTCCATTCAATACTCTGGATTAATGCCACATCCCATTAACAAAACCTGTGAATTAGCATTAAACTGTACTCTGGCTGCACATCCCCAAACAGCACAAAAAAACAACTAAACATCAGGTAACGGCTAAACAGTCTGACTCACCCATAAGGAGTTTGGACCAAAAACACGAAACTGAACTTGTGAGCTCTGGGCTAAAATTCACTGGGTAGTCAGACAGACAACATCTAATATTTGGGATGCTTGTTGGATGACTAAATAGATGACTGTTTCACTGACTGTATCAGTGTTATGTTTACATGCTGCTTCTGATTCTCCAGATTAGATAGAAAGTCATTTATTGCAGTTGGACTTGCATGAAATGCAAACAATACTGACGGTGCAGAATTACCCCACATCTATGGAAAGAACAGAACCAAAAAAACAGACTGAGACAAACTTGAACAGCTGCCTTATGGCATTACCTGACTCTGACCTCAGATGTAGCTTTTCATACTGAGGACCGTCTTTCACAGAACAAGTGACACAACATATCTTCTCATCCGGTGTGCAGTGAGGGTCTGAGAATATCTCCAGTAGTTTTTATTCAGGCGTTAATAAAAACCCACAAAAGGTTATAGCGGTACATAATGACTTGTGTTGAGTGTGTGCATCACGCAGCTTCGGTGGAGTTACAAACACCACAACTCCATAATTTACTACCAGCTGAAAAAACTGCCTTTGACTCAACAGTTTATCTGAATTGTTTGATTGGATTCATTCGGATGAATTTATCATTCAAAGTGAAAAATAGTGATTGCAGAAATTTTAAAATTGACTTCAATATCAAAAATCATTTGTTTACTGCCAGTAGGGCTTACTTTGTTTGTATCAACATAGGGAAAGCAAGTGTAAGGATTCTCATGCCATTGCTGCTACTTTCCACCTCCTTTCTTGATCGTTATTATTTGTGACTTTCCCTCTCCTCTCCTTAAAATACCCCTCTCCCTTTCTCCTCAATCCTCGCTTGTCTTCACCTCGCCTTGTTACTCGTACCTTTTCACTGACTCTTCCATCTGAATGGATAACGCAATATGTCAGTTCAGTCCCTTGATCATTCACATCCCCCCACGGGCGTGGCCCAGCAAATGCATGGGTGAGCTCGGCTCACAGACTTTGAAGATCTTCTTAACAAACAGAGAAGTGCAAGTTATAAATCATAAAACTAATGATGAAACTGATGGACTTGATGTTGCTCATCAATATGCGTCCTGGAAATCTGCAGCATAATCCCCTAAAGATGGTGGATTATTGTTCGTTAATGGTGCTCCTGCAGAGGCAGCTTTTAAGACATCCTGAATGTTTTGTTTAAAAACAGGATTTGTGGACACTGACAGCAAACTTTCTGTTGAACATTGTGATTAAGGTGTAGTAGAAATGATTTTCCACAGCACCTTTTTGAGCGACCCCAGTAATCGCAACACTCCATCTCTGGTGGAGAGAGTATTGTAGCTACCTATTCTGAGCTGGCATTTTACTTTTTAGCTGTTGTCACTCTTACGAACCTTCTATATGACAATGATATCTTCAGTCTTTTCATATTCAATAAAAACAAGCAAGTAATCTGGAACAATGTTTCTTTCTAATTAAGGCAGTAATATCACCATCAAACCTGGGTTTTAATGGATTTAAAAAATGTGTTATTCAGAAATTATCAAAAAAGAACTCATAATGTCATACTTTTACAACTGAGATTTAAAAATGATGAGATGTAGTGAGAAGTGTTTGAATTCTGTAGGGCACTACTGTATTTTGTTAAGTCAAACTGAGCACTACAAGACAGGTTTTTTGTTTTCCAAACCTAGCCAGGCTGTTTTAACTGAGCATGCACTCAGAGAAGTACAATGGACGTAGAAAACCCCAGAAAAAGGATCAGCAGGATTTTAAAAAATATTTTCAGCTAAGAATGTTTCACTTGAATGACAAAAGCTCATGGTTTGATGCTGTTCATCAACCTCTCATTTCCTTTCCTTACAGTTTTTTCAGTCTTTTTTCACAGATTAAACTTGCACTGCCTCTCTGGTTCTATATTTCTACCTTCAGATTCAACCATGTAAGCAGAAATGGCACTCTCTAAAGATCTGAGTTACTCAAATATAAATAATCACTGATCTGTCTATCGTAAAAAAAATGTGTAAGAAGTAAATAAGTCTGAGCGGTTAAAATGACATTCTCCAAAATGAAAATGAACTCATTTTCAAGCTCACCAAACTTTACTTGTCTTTCTCAAAGAAAGTTGCAGGTTAGTGTAAAATGCAGCAAAGCTTCATTATACTGCAGCATTTATGGTAAAAGATATGAATTCAACGAAATGTTAAGAGGTTCACACAGTTAATTGGAAGTGGGAATAAAGCTATCAAATACTGAAAAAGAAAGACCACCATTTGATTTCTTTTCTGATCATATATCACCAGCATGGATGCTCAAGGGTGACGTGATGCAAGTGGACAGTGAACTTTGGTGACATTCTCCCCTCCCGGAGAACCAGTACAGAGAACCCTCAAAAAACAAATAAATAAATAAATAAATAACAAGTACAAATGTCACAGGAAGTCATGAACACAAAGCTATGGCAGTCCAAAGTGTGGTGAGTGTAGCATGTTGACACTCAGATATTCAAGTCAGTCTAACATGTCCTGAAGGTCTAAGAGAAAAGATGAAATTCTGAAGTCAGAGAGAGTCACAGTGGGGGGAAAAATGCAGTGATGGAGCAAGAAGAGTCTGAAAGAGGGGGGAATTTGGACAAGCTAGCAAAAAGAGTGGTTTTGTTGTTCCAAAGCTGAATATTACCCCCTTGCTTTTGTCTAACAGAAATATAAACATGATGTACAACATTTCTGGTTATCTTTTGTTAGACTACCTGAAGGAAGAAGTCACATTTTTTCATGATATTTACTGAGTACTTAACATATTTATCTCTGAAGTGTCAGTTGAATGATGTTGCATTGAAATGAGTCAGCCCCTACTAAAATAGAGTATGAGAGACATTGTTAAAGAGACCAGCATACTGAGGTATATATATAAGACAGAACAAAAAAAGTATTTAAAATTTTATGGAAAATTCTATGCAGTGGATGAATTTCTCATGAGTTTCAGCTTTAGAAAAAAAACACTTGTAATGGAGCTCCTGCAGGTCGTTTTGACTCCGTTGTGTAAGAAAATTTCCCCCTTTAGTCTACTGTTCATCAACTGTCCGAGCTGACTGATGCCATACATGCATCTAACAAGCACACATGGCATTTGCCGTAGATGTATTCCATATATACTCATTTTCATTCAGCATATTTACATCATACGTACACACACACATATTACTGTGTTAGTCTGATCAAAACCATTCTTTAAAAAACATGCACATGTTACTTCGAGTAAAAGTTTATGAAATTGAGTTCTTCAGACCTAAGCCAACGCAATCAATTAGGTTATACAATTATATCTAATTCTTCTTGTATATTACCACAAGCAGTGGCTGGCCTTACTGTCTTTTTTAGGCTATAATTACATTTGAGTACAATGATGTCCTGAGAGAAGCAAAAAGCGAAGAGTAAAGATGGCTGAAGATAGCAACACTAAGTTGTACAAAGTGTCTACTTTAGCCCAACTGGAAAGATGTTCTAACTCGAAACAAGTAGATGTGATGTCTGCCTCTTACCTAATGATTTTATTTTCAGATGCTCACAAGGAAATTACAAAAGTTAATTTAACAGTGTTGTAACATTAATGTAAAGAAATAAAAACATCATAGATTGGAAAAGAAAACGGGACTGAAAGCAATATTCAATTTCACTCCTCTTCATTAGGCTTTGTGATTTGCAAAAGAAAATACTTGCAGAAAAGAATTGGATGTTTTTACATGGGTAAACATGCATGCGAATCATATTTCCCTTCTACTGCTTATAGGGGTGGTGCTTAACTGAAGGGCGTTATGGGTCACAATATAATAAGTCCTATAGGATTTAAACAACTTACTCGCTGTGGTTTCAGATGCAAGACTTCAGAACAAAACTATTGTTAATATATGTGTCCCAACTGTAATAGTCTGGACTGCCCTTTGCACAGTAAGTAAATGGCTTATTTGTAGATAACTGATTAAGATAAATGCAGCTCTTTGCTGCTTTTACTGTTGCATTGAGGGGATCTTTGATTTGAGAGGTCTCTGTGGCTAACACTGAGCAATTACCACAATCAATTCTATATACAGACAAGGATACAGACACATATAGGAGGTTGGGGTAATTACCTCCCATGTAATGAAAATGTATTTAGAAGTTTTGAGAATGAGTTAAAAAAAAAACTTGTCAAGAGACAGTATGTTTCAGGTTTGATGTTAGTTGTGTTAGAAATATTTGGAAAGAATAACAAAATCTACATTCAAACACAGTTATCATTTTTCGAAATTATTATCAGCATAATCGTCATTCTATTCATTCTTATTACCAATTATCTCAATGTATTTTTGTGGATTAACTTACCGGATCTTCGAATGTTTGATCTTCTTGCACCAAAGCAAACACTGGCTGTGCAAATTGCACAAAAGAGTAAGAATAAGAGAGTCCTTCCTTTACATGCAAGATCCATATCTTCTCTCTGTCGAAAGTTTTAAGCTCTCAAATGTCCACATCAACACACATTCAAGCGCACAGGTAACTTTATTTCTCTCTGATTCATTCGCCCGTAAAAGTTTTCTCAAAGAAAAGCCTTTTTGCAGCCCGAAGTTTGGCACAAACGCTGGTCAAAGACGCACGGGATCTGCCCGAGAGGAAAGGGCAACAACGGTTTGACACTGATAAGATTACAGTCTGCAAAAGATCAGTGGGTTGAAAACATAAACTGACGAAGAGCCGGGCTGTGTGCCCAGACAGGCGCTCCGAAACGCAGAACGAAAAGCCTCCGCAATCTTCGCGTAATTCGCGATCACTGACACCGCTCAATGGAAGCCACGATCATTTTTACGCATGAAGATCGCTGTCATGTCACGCCCCGGTCTGCGTCTTAGAAAGCAGATGAACTGGAAAACCAAGTGCAAGGAACGTGGGGCCATTTAGAGCTAAGAGGATAATAAGCGTCTAATCCGCGCACTGGACACAGATGGAGAGCATGTCTTGGCGCAGAAGCAGGGGAGCCGCACAGACAGCAGACTCTTAATATTAATACCGTGCATTTGATCGCTCCTTTACGCACAACAATGCATTCAACAACAAAAGTAACTTATAAAAACAGTGGAAAACCTCAATGTCCCCTATTTTAGAGTCAGTTTAAGAAAACAAAAAAAACGAATATGTGTGTGTTTGCAAAGTTAATTTAACGAGACCTCAGCCAAATGACTTTACTCATCAGGGAGCAAGGTTTTTGACACAGAAAAAGTCCACTGAACCTGGTTCGAGTCTGGATTGCCTGCTGCATGTCAGCGTTCTACTGCCAATGCTGCTAAATGTATGGCTTGCAACTTTTTTTTAAGATTCTTTATTTTTTTTGTAAATTGATCTGCAATTCTATATGAATTTTCAAAGAAGATTCCATTTTGCTGTGACCATCCATCTAAATACATACACTGACTGTATGGCCAGTTTCATTAGGGTATGTATGTAGGCACTGTAAGCCTGGTGAAAAAAAAATGGATTTTCAAAAAGGCAGTTTTAATAATGTACACACAGAATACTAGGCATATTAAAAAATTGATTAATTTTATATTTTCGTTGAAAAGATTCCCACACACATTCAGTCCCATACGGCTTCATCTGGAACATTTTCTGTAATAATCTGTGTCAAAACACAGCTGAGGCAAAGTTAAATGGGCTTTTTTTCATTTGTGGACTGACATTTTTCCATTTGTTCCATTTTGTTGTCCATTTTCACCACCTAATATTGTTTTATTAGAGGTACCATGGTGAAACTTTCTATTCCCACAGCCTGGAGTCACTGTAATTCATAAGCCATTTTCATTTTCACTCTGCTGGTCATCACCCCGTGCCTCATAGCCATGGCAAATAATATAGCACTTTCATTTAACCAAAATGGGGAAAAAAGCGATTACTCAAGCCATCAGTTTTTGAAGAGCAATTTGAAATCCTTTTATCTAATTTTGATCCAACACATTTGATATGACAAATATTAGGCAACATTAAGTCTCCTGGTAGAAATGCAGACTAGTGCAAAGAATTAGTTACTAAAAACATCACAGTATTATTACATATACCCTGTAGCTTTTTTTTTTATAATGACTCCTGAAAAAACATACCACATGTTAATCAAGACGCGGAATATTACATTATCCACAAATAATGTTTTCAACATTTAATGTCAACGGTAATATTGTATTTCCCCCTTACATATCCACACTCACCCATGGCAAGGGTTTGGACTGGCCGTTGGAAGGAATCAGGGGCTCAGTCAGCTCCAGAAGATACACCTTAATGTGGAAAACCTGCCCTGGGGTAAGAAATCACCGTTAGACATATTTTATTGCAGCATGTTTGAAATGAGCGGGTGATAGAGTATGTTCATTCAATCAGCGTTGACATGATGTAAATGTCAGAAAATGTAAATGACATTAAATGTTTCATCAATTTGGGAATACTCAGCACACAAGAGACCGAGTCAAATCGGAGATGGAAACATCAACAGAGTCAGTGAGCTGAATCACCCACTCTGAATAGTATTAACTTGTTTAAATATGTATTACCAGCTGTTATCTTTCCCTGAGTTAGAGTGAAGAAAGATTGCGAACCTGCGCCGTGGCTGAATATGAAGGTAATGGATCCAAACGCAGATCTATATCAATGTCAAGGTTTAATCAGTTCTGGTTTAGCCCATTCCCCACCTCTGGTACAGTTTTCATGCACATCTAAAACTCCATTCACATCTTCTCGTTCATTCGTTGCATCCTACTTACTAGAACACATAAAAAATTTTAAATATAAAAATGAGTGCGACCTTGGGATTAAAGTAACTCAAAGGGAAATCAATCCAAAATGGCTGTTTTCAGAATCCACAAAGCTAAAAGCCTGTCATCTGATGTCTCCCTCGAGGATAGCAGCTGATTGCAGTGTTGACTACATTCAATAAAAGGTTGTCTTTCATTTTCTTCTCTGTAATGACATTCTTTGGCAAAAGCCATTTTATGACAGAAAGTGGCAGCTCCATAAATAACCCAGTCAAAGAAATAACAGATTTCTAATGAAATCATTAGATGCAGAGTTTGCCCACGATTGCCAGACGTTAGTCATTGTGCCTTTTATGATGCCTTCAGATAGTTTAGCATTTATTCAGTCTGCGTACAGAATTAATAGTTATATTACCTGATTAACTGTTATCTTCTTTCTTAAGTAGTCTTGGACACACTGACAAATATGATCAGATTGTTTTTATAACTTTTAACAGCAAACCCCAGCACAGCAGTATGTTAAAGGAAAATGGGAAGGATGAATTATGATGTCCTTAAAGAATTACAATTATTTTTTACACATTTTGATTATTCTCATTTTGATATTTTCTGGTATTTGAGTAAAATCATTGTGGGTATATAAACTGCATGTGCAGCTCACAAAAACACAATTATACCGTACATTGATACAATGTTTAATGTCAGTTCTGTGTATTAATTCATGAAGGTATCCTATATAGCAAAGACACTCCTACAAATGGCCTCAGAAGCTTTGTTAATAAAAGATGACAATGACACCGAAGTTTTATAATAATTTCAATAAGGCTCAAGTCTTGCAGTTGCCAGAACATGAGATGGCTAAAGTCCATACGATCCACGTTAAATAGATTAAACACAATTAGTCTCTCACAGCTCTAAAGTCAATATGAGTTCTTTTACTGTTTTACAAAATTTCAATTTCAGGGGAAAATGTATCAACAGATTACAGGGAGTGTGATGTCATCCACTGGTAAAAATAAATAGAAAACACATGTAAATGCTATGTCAGAAACCAAATAGAACCTGCAACTGTGTAAGGCAGACTGCAGCAAAGCGCACTGAGATGTGAGGTGGCTGCTGTGATGGATACCAAACTACTGGACACAAGCAGAACTCAGTGGTTCCATCTCCTGGACATATATAGAAACACAAAGAAGAGACGGACAACAGAGCAAAGACGTTATGGCTTCCAGTAAGACAAAGCTTTAGTGTCCTCTGTGACCCTTTTTTCCTTTCCTGCATGTATTAGTGTGAGGAAACATAGGAAAACATCAAATTGGTTACTATTGCTTAGACATGCATAGGTATGTTCATCAGATGTTTAAATTTCTGTCCAGATATATTCGAATTGTTTTGTATTTCAATCCCCACATATGGAATAAATACAGGCTAAAAAGGTTAAATCATTAATGGATTTGAAGGTAATCTCAGCCAAACTGCAGAAAAAGTTTACAACTGACTTATTTTTTAGATGTGGAAGCCTTATTTTAAAAATACCCGAAGTTCATGAATAAATGTCTCAAAAGCAATTTTGTGTGGAATATTTCCTCATCACCGAGCTGGCAAATGACTCAATGCTGACTCAAAGAGTTATAGATGATCAAGGATGCTCTCAGTCTTAAAGAAAAATGCATTCACAAAAAGCAGCCAAGTGAAGAACACTCCCCAGAAGTCAGACAGGCATTTCATTATGCAAGTCTACAACAACAGAAAAGAAAAGAAAAGAAAAGTCATCCTGAGAGCAAATAGTGGACGGTTCACCCCAAGGTTATAAAATTAAAATGTCTCAGGATTAGAAAGGCTTGATTAAACTCTGCCATAAAAAACAATTTAGAACGCCAGACCAGTTCTGGCACAGCGCATTGTGAATGATTAAACTTTTATCAACATGCACTACAATGATGAGAAAGAGAATGAAATAAAGGGTGGATGACAGAGACCCAAAACTGCACAAAGAGTGATTTTGAAAGACGCAAAGCTGTTCATTTGTCCAGTTACATAAAAGGAGGCTAAAATTTCCAAGGCATTCCTCCAGGTAAAATGTTGAAACCTCAAAAATTAAAACTCAGACATGCCCCATTGTTTTGCACATAATTATACTTTATGTTTGAAATACAAAATTGTATCAGTGTTATGTATTACCCGACTTTAGTTTGGCCTTAAACAACTATCTGGTAAACAGTAATATTACTCTAACTTATGATCGAACTGGAGAAAAACAAAGTAGGTCATTTGTTTGTTTAAACATAAGAAGTGTCACTGATCGCCCTTTAACATTCCGGGGTTATCACCCCACCGCTCACTTCAGTGGGCATCTACACTCAGAGCTCCTGTTGACTCTCACCCTGAGGTTCCAGCAGAAGCACATGCTCCTGGTGTCGCTTACTTTCTAAACACTACAGGGGCTCACCAACTAGCCGTGCCACGGATCTGAACGAATGCATCCAGAACTATAGTGGTAATGTAACCATCACCGAGGGAGCTTTTTGCCGCTGCATAAAAACTAAATCAAGCTAAGCTATGAGGGCCAGAGATCTGCTTTGAATGACGTTTCTCACCTGTTATTGATGTTGCTGGTATTCAGGTTCCATTCTCCAACTAAAGGAGAGGCTCGCTGTTGTATGTGGTGACCTTCACATAGAAGACTGTTTTTGGATACTTCTGCTGAAACTAGAGTGTCCCTATGAGCTCAGCTGAGACTGACCTGTTCATGCTCCAGTGTATAAACTTACTAATGTGGAAACCTGAATGGCACTTTTGACATTTTGATGGTGGAAGGAATCTTGTTTTCAACATACCTTTTATTCAAGTAGGATTTTTTTTTTTTTGCTCAGTTGAACACTGTGCTGTATCTATTCATACATAACTTTGATAGAACTAATGATCAGATCCCTATCCCAGAGCAGCTGCAGTGGTCAGCATTTGCATATGTGTACTGATGCTTATTCTTGTGTTTTGTGTTGGCACCTGCTGGTTTAGTTTTTTTTTTTCCTTTTGTCCCACTCCTGGCTGATCACTGATGTAACTCACCTGTGACGGTATGACAGCCTCCTGCTCGTAAGCTTGGGTCTGTTCTTTTCAGCTCATCTGCTCACGCTCATACGTGGACAAACTGGTTTGGTGTCATGTCCAGTCAAGGCCTTTTGTGATGAGCCTGTACCTCTTCGTTCTTGCATCAGGAAGAGACCTTGGATTTGTATTCACTCAGGACTTTTGTCTTAAATATTGGAGTCAAGAGCCCAGAGACTGGTGGTCAAGTTTTTCTGTTTTGTTTTTTTGTTTTTCAAATCAATAATCACTTGCCCTTTTTTAAGCCAAATTCTTTGGGGGATTACTACTCAAGTTTCAGCCTGATCATTAAGTGTTCGCATTTTCAACTTGGACACAAACTTTCACCTGTTGATTTACCTGTACTTTGGACCAAGACCAACACATTCAATCTAAAAAAGAAACATTATTCATAACTCAGCAGTTTCATTGTCTGATTAAGATCCTGCTATAGCAGAAAACCTAACATTTTATCCCTGAACACATATAAAAAAGCTATTAAAAACACTTAAAATAATCATCTGGCTTGCATGTTAAAACTTTTCTCTTCACCAGCCTCAATGCATTCTTAGGTTGTCATCTCATGTTAGATGCTAATTACGAAATAGCTTCCAATTAACGCATAAATTATTTATATGTGAGTAAAGCTGACCCCCACTGGCTCTGACTGATTTCATTGCTTCTAGGCCCCTCTGAGTAGCTCCTGTAGCATCTGTTTGCAGTATTTTCTACTTGGCGAGAGTTTCATTGCTAGAGGATGAAATATTTCCAAACAGAAAGGATTGCAAATCAATGGAAAAAGAAGTCTCTTGTGAGTGTAAGCAGGCAAGAAAAAGACAGAGTTTGCAGTATACTGAGAAGCTTAAAGAGTTGTGTTCACTGCGGTCAAGTGATTACAACACAATTTAGCTGATTCCTGAATTGTTGTATATTTGGATTTCATTCAGAATTGTTCTTAGCCCTATGATGCCATATGTATCCACGTGGTATATTTGATACTTATGGTTTCTGAGATGTTTTGCATCTGAGACCTTTTGCATCATTTAATGGTAAATACTTTAGCAAAAGCACTGCATGTTGTACACAATTAAATATACCTATTGTGTACACGACAATAATTCTGACTTATCGCATGGTATAAATCATATTCCGTTTTTTTTTCATATTTTGTTAAAGGGCCAAATAAAAACTAAAAAAGTAACAAAAAAAATCTTAAATCAGGCTTTAAATTGTTAATTACGAGGGACAAAAAGCACTCAGGGGTCGAAGCATCTGCAGGGATTTTGTGTGCATTACCGGTGGTCCTGCTCCTTTTCGTATATCCATCAATCCATCCATTTTCTGAACCGCTTATTCCCTAATGGGGTCGCGGGGGGGACTGGAGCCTATCCCAGTAGTCTATGGGCGAGAGGCGGGGTACACCCTGGACGCTCCACCAGTCCATCGCAGGGTCACACAGAGACACACAACGACAAACAACCACGAACTCACACTCACTCCTAAGGGCAATTTGGAATGTCCAATCAACCTAACACGCAGGTTTTTGGAAGGTGGGGGGAAGCCGGAGAACCCACGCAGACACAAACTCCAAACAGAAAGGTCCTGGTTCCCCCGGGGACTTGAACCCTCTTGCTGGGAGGCGATGGTGCTAACCACCACACCACGTGCTGCCCCCCTTTTCGTGTACTTCGCCCTAATTTGAGATCACCAGAGAATCATTTTGCTGCCTGGAAACCGCTAAAACATTTAAATGCATTGATATTTCATTTTGAATTATCTCGTGAACGTTTGTGAATAAAACATACTCATGTATGAAGTTTGCCTGAGCAGATCTGGGGTCTTTTTGCAGCCATTAAAACGTTCAACCACATCTGTTCCCAGTGCTGCTTTCAGGCTAAAATGTGCAGACACTAATAGATTTGTGAAATTTGTGATGAACTAAAAGTCAACCAGGCAAAATATCTCAAATCTTGATAATGTGATCACTTGATTTTATTCAAAGTGAAACAGTCTGTCTGGGAGGAGACAGGACAGGCAGAGGATGAACCACCAGACGTCACCACTTCATCACAGCCCTCTCTCCTCCCTTCTCAGTACAGTCTGGATGGATGTTGAGTGGGTAAAACGAAGTCGTCGCATTCTAAAACTGGAGCAGTGGATAGCCCATGGTTTCAAAGTGTGTGTGGACATTTTGCAGACAGCGTCAGAGGAAAGGTTGCCTTTTGAATTGTGCTCTTCGCGGTCTGATTTCGGATGCTTTTGATATTGCCCCAAGCAGCAGGTTTTTTTTTACAAGTGATCCGGTGCAGAGGCAGGCTGCAACAGACCGACCATCAGTGCTCTCAGAGGCAGGAACCAGAGCTGCAAATGAACGTCCTCAGTATGTCGTTTATCTTTTTTGCCAGATGATACCAGCTGACTGTGCATCGCGCCATGTCCTTTTGTCGGACTGAATTGGACAATGAAGTTATGGGATAGCCTGACCACTTGTTTGATTCTGCTGAGTGCCGTGCGCGCCGGCTCGCTGCTCCGGAGCCGAACGCAGCTCGCGTCCGCCCGGAGGAAGGGGCGCGCAGCGGAGAGCCCACTGGACATCCCACCGGTCCAGACCCGCCTGTCCGGTCAGTCCCCGAGCACCGAGCCACCCGCATCGATCCCAGAGGCAGACTCACTGATTAGAGGCGCAAAATGTAAGGGCCAGTGTGGACTGGGGTACCAAAAGTGACGAGAACTGCTTTGCATGCGCACACCTAGACAAAGGGAAATATGCTTGGACTCCAAACTGGTTTAAACGTATGATCACCAAAGCTTTTTTACTCCTAAATGTAGTTATGTCATCAAGGTGTGAAAAAACGGAAGAATCTGTGTTGTTGCTACCAGGTGCTCAGGTGAAACAATACAGATGAAGGCTAAAGAATACCTCCTAACTTCAATTGTGTTGTGAACATTTAACCGTTAATATACTATATGCCAATCAAATTATCATAAATATTTAGGTGTGGAGGCCATATGCTATGTAACTTCTATGTAACTTCTATGTAACTGCTATGTAACTTCTATTGGAAGTTACATACACAGCCTGGTAATGTTTTTTTTTTTAAATAAAGAATACTTGATCAAGTTTTAGAACATCTCCACCCGCTTGTTAGTTTGCCAGGAGAGACGGGGATACATCTTTAACTGACTCATTTTGTCTGTCTCAACCCTTTCTGTAAGAGGGGACAGATGACTGTTGAAGTTAAGGACAGATTTAGCGTTCTTGCAGTAATGAATACTAGCTGATTAACTGTGAAATAAACTGTACATTTGTCCTTCATGTTGTGTTTAGCCATGACTCTACGAACATAAAACTGTGACAGACAAAGGAAACAGATCCATGTATAATAAAACCCCCTGTATGGAGTTTTTCTGTGAAAAAAACCAGGATTTACTACATGTAGTCAGAGGCATGTTCCATGTTTTTTGTGTATTTTTATGACCAGTATATGCTCATCTGAAACAAGATCAGCCTACCACATCCATATCTTTCTAACGCTGTCATTTTTGCTTAATGTATTTCAGACACCATGAAGGAGCCCCTCCCAGAGGACATTGAAGATGTGATTGACTTCATCAAAGTAACCATCAGCAGGATACGTCGCTCCTCGTCTTCCTCTGTGTCTTCATCTACCTCCTCCTCCACCCCCTCTCCGCTCAGGGAAAAACTGAGCAGCAGGACTCGACAGAGACGGGGAAGGAAGGAAGATACTTCTAAGGGCAGGGGCAAAAGTGGAAGAAGAGGAGCTAAAGTTGGGGAGATGGGCGTTAAGAACAGACGAGGAGGCGGCGGCGGGCGAGGACAGGGCTGCCTGCTCAAACAGATCCACCTGAACGTGTCAGACCTCGGGCTTGGCTACCGCTCCAGTGAGGAAATGATTTTCAGATACTGCTCGGGACCCTGCAGAAAGTCTGAAAGCAACTATGACAAAATCCTTTCTAATCTTGTCCACAACAAGAAGCTTCCCTTCAAAGACACTCCCTTGCAGGCCTGCTGTCGGCCAATAGCGTTTGACGACGACCTCTCGTTTCTGGATGACAGCCTTGTTTACCACACCGTGAGAAAGCACTCGGCCAGAAAATGTGGCTGTGTGTAGCCACGGAGGATTACTCTTCTGCTCTGTGTCTAGTGTGTTTTTTCTGTAGATTTTCCTATGCTATGGGGATACTTAAAGACATCCTGTAAATGGCTTGAATGCACAAAGAAGAATCAATGAATTTAACAGGTGGCATCGCCCATGGTTTTTACCTCAAAGCCTTTTCTTCGCTTCCCGTCCTCTTCCTCTCATCTCAAGAGGAAAAAAAACATGATTTCCTTTACAATCCAAAGCTTATATAAGATGTGAGCTCAGAGTAATTTAATCTGATGATTTCTCTACATGATTAAGAAACCTAAGAGACTGAACGCATTTGGACTTATACAACGGATGACCAGCAAACTCTCTGTCCACTGTATAACATGTACGTCAAATTGAGTTTAAGTTTATCCACATCTAAAATGTATGTGTGGAATTTAGACTTTATTAACTTATTCCTATTTATTGTGCTGTCAGTAAATAAACGTTATTTATTACTCTGATGTAATATCTTCTCGTAAAGACCATTTTCATAGCAATATGACCTTTGACATGCTAGGATCTGATTTTAAAGGTACACTACATGATTTGTCACAACAAGTCAGGTGGACATTCAAGGTTTATTTTCACAACATGTTGTGTATGTATATTTGAGCTTTAGTTAAGAAGCACAAATGTAATTTTTTCTAAGAAATGTTTAATAAACATTATTTCAAAATAAGTTAAGTTTCATTAAATTTTCAAGCAAAAAAATAACTTAACATAAAACCTTAATTTTAAAACTATTTAGATCTCTGAATGCGAACACCATGCAATAATTCAGAATTTCAAGAAACAAATGGACTATTTTGTTACCAACCAAAGACTTTTTTAGTATTCAAACATCAGTGTGGTGTATGAAACGTGACTAAATAAAGAGATGGTGGCAAAAAATTGCTTCAAGAGAGGAAGAGAAATATACTGTCAGTAGAGGTAAGCTCAGCAGGTAGAATGAGGAGTGGACGCTGCACAGTGGGGACCACGTACAGACATGCTGACGCCATCAAATTCAACATTGATGGCATTTCATGTTTAACATTTTATGTTTAACTTTGAAAATTGATGTTTTCACAATGTGAAAGGCACTGGAGCCTGTCCCAGCTGTCAATCGGCGAATGGCGGTGTCCATCCTGGACAGACCACCCCGTCTTCCACAGCATATGCAACACAGTGGTTAATACCGGTACTTAAAATGTTCAGTTTGATTGTTGTTCAGTTTTGCATGAGGCAAACTCTGACAAACATGCACACAATGTGTGGGATGACTTTAGAGAACAACACACAATGCTGTTATGCTGACTACAGCCTAATAAAACATTCTGGTTTCTATTGTTGGTTCAGAATCCTCTCTTGTGCCAGTACCTAAGTGTCAGTGAAGAGTTATTTTTGTGTAAAAAAGTAGCAACAAAGCATTAAATCTGATCTCTGTTAACAACTGAGAGATTTATAGTCTCTGATGTTATCAAGTGACAGAAAGTGCAGATGAAACTGCAATCCATATCCAAAGCATAATCCATACACAAAAGAAAGAAAAGAAGGTGAAACTGACAGTTAACAATGAGTGACAGATAGATCAAAGGTGAATGTCAGGAGATCTGAGAGCATGAAAATGAAACAACTGGATGAGTGAGAAATTAAGTGAAGATATGGTATTTGAAGAGAACACGAGGACAAAGAAAAGAGCGTGTTTAAAAGGTGGCAGATATTCAGAGAGGACAATGAAGACAAAGATGCAGGAATTGGAGAATGTGACAGGAGAAGCTTAGCCTTGCTTAACTAATGTGTGGGGTCGATATACAATCTGCTCCCGCTCTCTCAAGTTTCACGCTGCTGTCTTCTCAACGGTGAGTCAGTACAACCTGGTCCGTCATCTTCTGGGCAAACACAGCTCAGCAAGTACTGTTCCATTTGTTTACGCAAATCAATCCTTGAACGCCCATTCTGTGATTGTGGGTATAAAACAACTGTGAACTTCCTCCGTTCTCAAACTGATGAAGTTTGACATTTGGGATATCATCTGTGGCTGTTTTTGCTCTTCAGGCATTGCACTCAATTTTTATGTTATGAAAAATGTGTTTCCCTGTTCTTGACCTTTGTTATTCAAACAAGCTAACAAAGTAACGAAAATCCACAGCTACTAACTTTGATTAGCGATGTCACCTCCCAAAACAAATGTGTCCCAGTCTTCCTCTGAGCTTCCTTGCTTTTTGTTTAGAAAAAGGAGTTCAGTGTGTGAGTCAACACTTTCCCCAGGCTTGACTCATTCTTGAAATCATTGTGTTAGTTTGAAAGCCACAGGCAACACTGTTCCACAGCAGATTCACTTTGCAAAAATGTGCCCGAATTAAAACTTTTGGCAAATGACACACAGTCCAGCATGGTGTGACAAAGCATTGAGAGGATCATTTCAAATCACAAGATTGCCCATCTATTGTCCGTAGCTGAAGACAATAAAGGAACCCATTAAAGCCAAATGACAGCCAAAACATGGGGTCATTTTCTGGTGAGTCTTCTGCTCTTTTGTTGAAGGTGACAGGGTAGCTTGTAATGAGGGATAGGGTTCCTCTGTGGTGTAATACAACACAAGTGTTAGTAGTAAATGGGATGGTGTTCCAGGCAGGTGCTGAATACGGGCAGACATCTACTTACTGATCCTTTGATGCAACCACAAGAACTATTGATTGCTCTACTTATCAGAAAAAAATAATAAATAAGAATGATTACTTCTCTGTCCTATACTAGCATTCAGCTTTGCAGATACACATCAGGATTTTAATTTAATCTTCTGACATATGCTTTCAGCACTGAGGCATGGTACCGATAACCAAGTCACAAGAGGGGACGCTGTCCCTCCCGTGTGTCTGCATCCTTACGTTGAGGGAAAGCGTGCTGGTCCTGTCACACACTTGCATGTGTTTGAACCCATATGAGAAATCATGCCAAACGCCTTGCTGGTTCTGGTCTTTCTCTCAACCTTTCCTGCTTGCTGCTCACACATTCACAAAAATATTTACAAGCACGGCTGTTTAGTTTTAAGACCCGAAAGAATCTGCTTTCGCTGTTTTCGCACAGGCACTGCAGTACTGAAATATTCCAGAGACATTCTAGAAGGAAGGTGTGTGAGGGAAACAAATGACTGTCAGGTCTGCGGATGAAACATCTGGTAGTTCGTCAGGTGAGGCGATGTGCACCCTGGTAGCTGTACTTTGTGAACATGCCGGCAGGAGATTCTGATGTTGTGCGGACCTCCAGATGCTCTCCACTTGATATTTGCTGTATAAAAATATGTTTGCACAAAGAGTCACATTTTTTATTTGTCTTGTGAATCAAAACGGCGGCACGGTGGTGTGGTGGTTAGCACTGTCGCCTCCCAGCAAGAGGGTTCTGGGTTCGAATCCCGGGGGAACCAGGACCTTTCTGGGTGGAGTTTACATGTTCTCCCTGTGTCTGCGTGGGTTCTCTCCGGGTTCTCCAGCTTCCTCCCACAGTCCAAAAACCTGCATGTTAGGTTGATTTGAGAGTGAATGTGAGTGTGAGTGGTTGTTTGTCCTGTGTGTGTGGCCCTGCGATGGACTGGCAGACTGTCCAGGGTGTACCCTGCCTCTCGCCCGTTGACCACTGGGATAGGCTCCAGTTCCCCCCGTGACCCCAACAGTGAATAAGCGGTATTGATAATGGATGGATGGATGAAGAAAAACAAAACAATTTCAATCGTCTGAGTTTTCAGATTTTTCGAAAATATTCTCACGTGACTTTGTTGGTTCTATGAAGAAAGCCCAACAGTAACAAAAACGTGATCTAGTACTTACTTTGAGCAAAGACAAAGATAGATTGTTTTTCGTTTTGGGTTTGTTGTTGTAGTTTTTTTTTACCAGGAAAGAGCCTCATTTGTGTCTCAACCTCCAGGCTGGTGATTATTTCAGGATTTACAGAACAAGAAGTTCACCGTGGCAGCTCAAGTTATAATCAATTCTGCTCAAATTCACCAAGCAGCTTGTTTATGAGAGGAAACAATTGCGGGCTAAATCTTGTCCACAACCATTGTCTCAGTTGGCTTGGGAAAAGACACTTATGATAAACTAAATCTAAGCACCATTATGGTATCTCAATCAGCAAAAAAAAAACCCTTCAGCAGCTTCAAGACCAACTGGTCTGTTCATGTGACTCAGACAACCCGACAGGGCAACCCCACAAACGGTGAAAGGAAAGTTTTCAAAGATTAGATGTTTCCCACTCGTTTCACCATAGTATTCTCATCCTGGTATTCAGGTCAATAAAATCTCCGGGATCTGACACTATTTAAAGTTTAAGTGCTAAAGGGAAATCTCCCAAAACTTTTCTTTTTTAAATACCTTGGGGTCACAATTCAGCTACATTTAAAAGACAATAAAACAGTTAGAAAAATGTCTTGTGGTTTGTGAATACCATTAGAAAAGTCCTACCAACCAACAAAGCAGAGCTCAGCGCTGTGGAGACTCTGCTCTTTGGTCAGGCTCCAACATTAAGCAGACACCGCGGGGATTAACCTGGAGCTGTGACCACAGCCCACTAATCATCAACTGGCACCGAAAGTCATGTCTGGACCACCAGCTGCTGGCCCCCACCTCCACACACAATCACACATCCATACACACAGTGACAAACACTATAATATAACACAGTTGTATTCGACTGAATATGGCCCATGCTGTGATTGAGCCAGTGGTCAGGGGAGGCGTCAAAAGATAGATGTCAGAAGTAAAATCTAAGAGAATTAGATTCCAAATGTATATGTATTCAGCTCAAGATACATGTGATGTATTTATGTCTGTTTTCTAATTGGTTTGATCAGAAAGAATCCTCAGTCGTGTGTTAAGGCAGAGGACCTTGATGGTGATCTGTCAAAAGCTCATTTGAGGTGCGAATAGTGAGTGTAACGTTATCGCCTGAATGTTGTTTCATAGGAGGTGTCAGATGGTTAAAAATATAAAATATTCAAGTGAAACCTGAGTGCGCTGTACAACATTCTACCACTGCCTCACACATCATCATGTGTATTTGTCTGTGCATCTGTGTGTGTGTAATAGGGGCAAGAAAATCTCTATACAAGACAGAGGGAATCCTATACTTTGGCTGAATGATGTTTTCTTAATTTCATGTAGTAGATGTACAACCTTTGACCTGGTTTACAACTAACTGAATTTGATTCCAATCATATACATTTGTAGTCATTTTTTACTTTACATTGCCAAAATAAAATTATGAAAATCATACTTGTTTAGAATTGATCTTTGGTCTGTTATGTTATGTGGTCGGTGATGGACTCATAACGGAAAAAAATATATATTTTATTTTAAAAATCAATATTTCAGGGGGAAAAAAAGATAAACTAAATCAGTTTTATATCTGGATGCCTGGAGTGTATTTTGTTATTCGATTTTACACATGTTTTGTTCTTTGTATAAATTCAGAAATGTAAAGTTTAATGTGTTTCACAGTGGTCTTTGAATTCTTGTTTTTTCATCTCACCATGGATCTGGCTTTTGTTCTTGTCTCCAGCAGCTTATGGATACTGCAGAGAAAAAAAAAACTCTCGCTCCAACAACAAGAGCGTAATCATGTAATAGGTCACTTCTGAGACAATTGAAAAATAGTTCCAAACAATCATGTGGCCAGCCTTTCATAATTTAACCCTCTCTATTTTGTTTTCCTAATAAGTGCACTGTAGATTTGATGTCTGAACCTACTGAAATCCTTCTGGCAGAGGAGGTAGAGCTGAAAAGTCAGGCTGGGTGATGACATCCGTTTATATCTGCTTCTGTGTCAGACAGAGTGTGATGATAAGGAACAGCACATGGACAGGGTGGAAGCTGTCCACTCCAATGTGACACACTACATCAAACAAAGCGGGAGCTGCTGATAGGACTGATCCTGAATGACACTGTCAGAGATTTAACACCCAGAGTGGTTATATTTGACTGTTTAAAGAAAAAATGTTTAGTTTTAATTAAATTTTTTGTGATTATTAAATCCAATATCAAGAGATGGACAAGTGTGCTCCTGAAACAACAAAAACAAAATTGTCCTCCAACAAAATGGTGCCACATTTCAGGGTTAACAATCTTAAGATGGCAAAATACATGCAGTTATGTAAATTGTAGTTTGCAGCAAATAACTTAAAGCCATTAATAAAGCAACTCGACACTGATGTGCCTACATGTAAACGCCCTGTTAACAAACACTATGATGTGTTAGAGGAATCTTAGCTCATCAACTCATTAAACTTTCTAAACCCTGTTGGAAGATTGTGTATGTCAACTGCTGTTTTGTAGGTCAAGATGAAACACTCTGTCCCAGTGGGACTGGCTGTGGTTTAGATTTCCTGGAACGCAGAGAAGATTGGGGGCCAGCAGACGAATAATATGCGTACAAATCTGCCATATCTGCTGTTGTGGTTGAGTCAAAACCTTTTAAATCATTAAGTAATCCTAAGCAACATCAGACATGAACGGAAAACATCTCCAACAGCTATGATGTTCCATCATATGATTCAAATCTCCAATACTCTGTCAAGTTATTTGTTTCTTCTGGAACTGGCCCCTTGCTGCATCAAAAACATAAATTTTGGGGGTAACCTGACACCACACTTAGGGCCGATGCCTCTGGGGTTGTAGGGGGTTGTGACTGTTAGAAAATGTGTATAGCATACACAGTCAATATTCTTGTGTTTATTCCTCTCATCGTTTACACATATGGCTCTGAAGCACCTCTGCTAAGGTACAGGGTGGAACTGCTCTAATCTCCTTTGTAAACACAGCATTGGTCCTGTGTGAACATGTCTGTGGCAAAGACCCCAGGAGGCAAACCAGACCAACCATTCATCTTCCCTTCTGGAGGACACGGCATACCTCCCTGTATCCCTTTCCTGCTCCTCACTATCCCTCCGTCCTCCTTCCTTAACTCCTACATCTCTGCACACCAAACCGCCCCTTCCTTTTGTCCCCCTGACACCCCTTAGCATCTTACGTTCACGTCTCCAGCCTCCAAACTTCTGTTTTCTTGTTCTTTTTACTTCCTGACAAGAAATGCAAAGCTTGGCTGGCTCCGGGCAGCCCCGTGTGTGTGTGCACAGAAACCCACATTAAGCTTTATCTGTGTCTGTGTGCTCCCTGGTGCTGAAGGGAGGAACCTCCTGCTTCTTCCATTAACACCTCAGTGCCATGGAAAAGATGTGTAGTGAGTGCTGTGAGCGCCCTCTCCCTCTGCAACCTTACTTATATGTTGTAAATTAGGCAAATCAGAGATGGTTAAATTTCTCAAATTGGTCATAAAGAAAAACATTTTATGTGGGACATCATTCACATTGTAAGTCACTTGCTTACGTTGTCTTGTTGGTGGAATGACTTTTTAGTTAAAATGGTCTAACTTGGATCAACCCAGGTGAAAGCATTACACCCTGCTTAAGTTTATCAATGTGCTAAAACTCACAAAATGTTCAAAATGCCCTAATGTTAAGCTTATCAGGGAGATGTATCGGGCCTCATCCATTCTCATGGGGTGGGGGTGATTTGTTGCCTTGGTCCCCCTTGCTGTCGCAATCTCCGTGTCAATCTTGTGATATCTGAAAACTTGAAAATCAACATCTGAGGTTTTTTCATAATAATTGTGAACGCCAAACAAATCAGTTTCAATATCAAACTGAAAAGTAGTCCCAAATATGCACGACACAAATGCTAAACCAATGTTTTGATTAATATTCTATGAAAACACACTGGAAATGTTTCTACAGAGACATGCAAATGACATACACTCGAGGACTACATTTATTGATTAACTGTTTATGAAATTTGTCATTTGAAGTTCCTGATTAAACTCAAACCTTGTGTGTGAAATCTCCCCAAAAAACATACACAGTTATGTGCAACTCATCTGATTCTTTAATGGACATCTGTTTCCACCCTCAGGTGAACGGACCCTGAAATAGATCCATTTAAACAAGAATATGACTCCGAGCAAGCCACCAGTTCAAACTTTTAATTCACAACCCCATAATAACCTCTCCACAACCTTTCATACTTAAAATGGCCTTCTCAGGACCTCTCCCAGTGCCTTAATAACCCCCATCCAGGTCTGAGAGAGTGTGACAAACTGTCGGAAATCTGATATATCCAACCCACTCATTCTGCACTTTACTCACTCACATCTCCACCCCAAATCTAGTTCCCAGAACAATCTGCCAGTAAGTATTCGGAAATTTCAACTAGTTCACCCTCGTGCTCACAGACACACACGACTATGTTTAACTGCTGCGTGTTGGAAGGCTTTTTTTTTTTTACAACAAGTGGAGGGAAGACATGGCATGTTTATTTGCCCTTTGATTCGCTTAAGTTATTCCATATGGCGGAAAGCGCTCTGTATCACGCAGAAGTGGGCACGTATTCAACTGACATCACCAGGACAGGAAATAAAGTGTTCACCTCTGTAATGTGGCTGCCCTATGGGTCGGGAATAGCAGTGATGGCTTTTAGGAAGACATAAAACATCATCACTTCTTAACACTGCATGAGAAAAACAAAGTTATAGCGACTGATTCTACTTTGGGTGCCGGACAAAAATACAAGAAATGATATCTTTTGGGTTCCGTTGATCTCAGTTGCACCAGGCAAACAGCACTGAGCCTACTCTCATACAAGCATTTAGAATATCACTGCTGCCCAAAGAAGTCTTGATGAAGGCCCCCGGTGGTCTCAGGCTGGTCCCGGTTAGCTTTCCTAATTCAATCTTTCTTTTTTTTTCAGGATTAAAACTTTATGAATGTGCTTTAATTACTAAATTCCACGCCAGACATAGAGGGTGTGAAAGAAATATGATTTTCTTACTCTTCAAATACAATTGAACCTTCTCTGGTGTTGCAAAAACAAATAACAGACTGAATTGTGTTTTATCTGAGCAGAATCGGAGGCATATCCTGTTGCACCTGCAACATAAATATTCTTTTTGACGCAGCAACGTTAAAGATAAAGAAGCATGAAGTCATTTATCTGCATTTTGAAACAAGCTTTCTGATTGGAGTAAGCCACAAAACGTGCTCTCATCCACAGAAGGGCTGCATGACGCTCCAGAAAGTTTCCAGCTGTCTTGCTTCGCTTTCTTCTTGTGAGGCTCTGCAAGACTGAGCGGTCACCATGGGAAACTCTTTTTGTCCTTTTTTTTGCTGGTCAAATCTGTGGTGGATCCTGAATTCTGAGGATAAATTGTTTTGACACAAAAGAATAACATTGAGAAACTGTTATGTTTTGTGCCTTATGGTTGAATTATGAGCAAGCCGGGATGGAAAAACCTGCTGTGTGTAAACCGGTCACTCAGTGAAGCTATTATTCAACAAAAGACACCCTGATTAAAGCACTTCACACTGGGCCTCAACGCCCAGCCGACTGTCAACATGCAGCGAAATCACACAGGAAGCTGCTACAATATCAACACTGCACTCTCATCAAAGGAGACATAGCAAGAAGGAAGCACGGGCAGCAGGAGCTGACATGAGACACCTGACAACAGGAGATACAGCCAAGTGTCACAAGCTACTTCGGTGAGGGCGACTTTTCCAAGCTTTTTACAAGGAGGCTAATCTCTCATGACCAACCGACCGCTTGCCTGATGCGTCGCCATTGCTCTAGAGCATACAATTCAAGAGGATTAAAGGTTTTCCATCAGAAAATGTAGATTTACACTCATATCAGTATTCTCGTCCATCAGTCAAAGGTATAAATGCGTACGATACCTTGTGGGTTGGGCCCTGAGGTGCAAAATGTACACAACTGTGGAAAATAATTGATAAAAAAAGAAGAACTTTAACACAAAACTGTTTTTTTTTTAAATGATAACTTAAACATACTCAAATAATATTACTAAAACTCAGACAAAAATTCTATATAATATAATATGATGTCAGAATTTCAACTGACAGAAAGTGTAATATAAACTCAAAATGATTAAGAGTGAATGTGACTGGCTGTTAGTCTCATTTGTCCTGTGATTGACACTCAGCCATTACAGTGTGTACAATGAACGTCACTCCAAATTTGTTTATATCTTGGAGTTACAAGCCAAACCATTACTACTCTCCACCACATACCCTCTCAAATAGGCAGTTCACAAAAATCCAGCACACACATCACAGCAGGGATTTGAATGTCCGAGGACGCCTATTTACTTCTGTAACTCCTAACGAAAGTATCCATGGCTGTGTGCGTGCTTAAGATGAAGAGTTTTGAGTTGGGGCTTTGTGACAGCAGTTGTCTGCCACACGCCGGAGTTGATTCGTCTGCTGAATCTGGAGACAATTTGAAGCTGGAACAGAAATTGAAATGCCAGAGCAAGTCACAATGTGGGCTGAAAGAAGACAGATTTCAGCTAGACAATGGTGTTTAGAAAGGGAAATTTGAGAGAGAATGGAGCTTGCTTTCCCTTTCCACTGTGCTCCTTCTCTCTGCTCCCTTTTGTCTCATCTGTAGATCGGATCATTGTGGTGGCCGATGTGTGAAATTAACCCGCATTAAGGCTGCTCATTAACACCTCAGTGTTCTACTGTGTCTGCCTCCAGCTACAGAGCAGGAGCCATCCTAACTTTGGGTTATAGTTCACATGATCCACATCTTCGGATGCTGTCTTGCCTACATGTTTTCTCTATCAGAGGCCCTATGGGAGAGACACACAAACACGTTTTTGCCCTCAGCCAGGTCATATTGACTTCCACAGAGTGCAGGTACACACACTGTATAAAGAATTCATGCAGCTCCTGTGTCTTTAAATGCAATGACCCATGAAAGAAAACAGGCCCACGCTGACTGAGGGGCCACATGAAACGTAGGACAATACGCACACCGGGTATAACCGTGTAATAAGGAAGGAGGAAATTCACCATGTATGTGTATTCCTCAGACAAAACAAAGGCACACATATCATGGCATTTGTTTTATCACTTATACAAAGCCACCTGTCCAAGTGGGATCTGGTAAACACACACTGGACTGTTTAGTTTAATTATGTCTCTTTAGCGGTCAGCACACGGCACAGGAATTCCTCTTGCCCTTCATCTTGCGGAGTAACCACTCCTCTCCTCTCCAACACCCCGGCCAAAACTCACAAAAGGTTCAGGGCGGTTTCAGCCGGCGGTGGAAGTTATCCATCACGTTTTCATTCCCCCTCTTGATGGAGCCCCTAATAATCACCTCATCTCTCCTCATCACGTCTGCCAAAACATTTCTCTCACGCTTACAGCTTTGACAGTTTTCGAATGTTCCGCATGTAAGCTTGCCTCAGACATGATTGTATGGACATGAGGTGCTGTTTTACAATTTAGCTGCCACATCAAATTACTGGTGACACTTCAGTATGTGGTCACAGAAATTATTTGGCTTCTATGTACGATGCCAGAAGATGATCAATTGGGACATTTTTACGTATGTTTATATTAATTTCAGGATTAAATGTCCTTTATTGTGTCCTTTATTCAGTGAAGGAATAGATTCCATTTAAAATAAACTGAAAATTTGAACATTTTGTTATTTCAAATTGAATTAGAAGCTGTTCATTACTGTTACAGGAAAAGGCAAAAGAACCACAAATCTGGGAACAATAACAGATGTGTGACTGACTTTTAATTACAATAATGGTACTTTTTCTTTTCACTGTTGAAAAGTGAATAATCTCTTCATCTTGTTTCATCAAATACAATTATTTAATATATTTGTTCAAATTATAATAATCTTTCTTTATCGCATTCAGTGTTTAAACCAGCAAACAATCAGACAGACCCATTTAATAGTATTAAAGTTCAGAGCAGATGCTGCCTCTCAAGTGAAAAAACATGAGAGAAATGGAAAAGGAACGCACTTCTGTGAAATCATAAATCAGCACACTCTGTCCAACAAGAGGAGCTAAATTTTAAAACCAGATGCTATTATTTAGAAGTTTTCACAGCTTTTCCTATCCTAGATCAGTGCCTTTCTCCCCCAAAAAATCTGAATAACCGAGAATCAAAGCCTGGATTGCAGGCACATTGCCACAGGACATCTCAGACAGATGTGAATGCAAAATGATTCTAGTACCAGAAGACAAGTATGCAAACTTAATTGGAAATACAGGAATGCATTGTGGAGTGATAGTGTATGATACTTCCTGTATGTCTCCTTACTGGCATCCATGAGTGCATGACAAGATTTTTCAAATAAACGTTCCTCCCAGAGGAGAAAACATCCACTCTTGGATGGAAATAAACATTCTAAAAAGCATCATTTACTCATTAGCGAGTCTGCTTTATGGGATTTTTGCTAATACGGCGCATTTTAAAGCTTTAATTGGCTTTGTGAAAATAAAATTAACAAGCTTGAAAGGAATACTCACAATTACAGATGTGGTACAGATGTGGAAACATTTTGTTTCCAGTTGAAAAACGTTGTGGGGGTTCATTTGCTCTTTGACTTACACGAATCAAGAGGGGGATACTGGCTGCTGTTCACTCCAACAGCTACCAAAACAATTAAATCTAAAGTTTTATTGGCATTGCGCAAATGTAAAATCATGCAGCATGCTTGCGGCATTACCAGTGCAGCAGTTTAGAACCTCAGAAGAGAAGCAGAGAAGTGAGTCATGGTTTTAAGAGCAGATCACACAGTGTTTATGTTGTCACTCAGTCTGTTTTTCTTACACACTCTACCACCTCATAAAACCAAAGGGAAAAAAACATTAATGTCTCAATCAGCCAACTGGCAACTTCAAGTGTACCAGGGATCAGTGAAAGTGTGCTGCCATCTACTGGTGCCTAACTAACCTAACGGTCTACTGACAGGCTAGCAAAGACAGGACCCGTTTGTGCACAAATAAACAGAGAGACGGGTTATGAATTGAGCTTTATTGTGAATGCGAACATCAACAATCTAAGGTTATAATAATATGCTTTTCTCCCATCCCTGCACAAGATTAAAAAAAATACAAAAGTAAAAGTAGGGAAAGGGAACATCGACACGCTTCCACTGTCCTTGAAATCTGCACCAGCTGCAGCCTGACAAACCTCCAACTTGTTATAAGCTGTTTGCCTTTGACATGAAGCTCTTTAAAGTGTCCTGCATCCTCTTCACGGCCGCCTCGTCCTCCTCTACAGCCTTAGAGCAGATGCGCTGCACTCTGCTGTGCAGGTCCTCCAGACACTTCTGTTGTGCAGGAAACAGAGAGACCCAGCTGTCAGCATTAGGAGCTCCCCAGCCTCCCCACACAACCAACACGTGATTTTAAAAACACATGTCCCCCTGTACTTTAGTACGAGTAATGCTTGTTTTTTTTTAGGTGTGTGGACTGTTCCTTTGAGTGGAAAGTTACCTCAGTAATGGACAAGTGGTTGGCAGCTGTAGTGAATACAGAGGCCAGGTTGTTGGCTACAGTTCGCCTCTCTTCGTTTGTCTCCTGCAGCACCAGGTGGTACCTGGAGATGAAAAGGGACCAAAAGTCCTTGAGCCTTTAACAGGTAGCAACAAGCAAGACAGATGCCACCTCCAGCATATTCAGATGTAACCCAGTTTGAGGATTTAGCGTCTTACTGTTGTTGTGCTGCCTTCAGCTGCTGCACGGCATCATCGTAACCAAAATTAACCTTCTTCTCAAGAAGTTTGCGATGGTTTTCCACTGACTCCATCTCTGCTGCCCAGTCCTGCTCCTCTCGGGCCAGCTCCTACACAGGGAAGCAGCATCCTGCATGAAGGCCACGCGCAAAACATGCGGGTTCGTTTTTTTTAGTGTGGCGATGCTTGATGCGAGCTATACCTGCATGTCTGAATCAAGCCGCTCGTCCAGCTTGCGGATCTGCTCCCTCAGCTGCTTCAGATCGTTGGACTTGTCTATGATGTTGGAATTCACCTGGACGAAACAAGCAGGACAAACATGAAACGGTGCAGCCATTGCTGCTGACCGCTGTGTTTCTGGAAACAGGTACAGGGCAGCTAAATTAAAGTTGCTTCACCTGTTCACAAGACTCGTCCAGGCTGAGTTTCAAGTTAGCTAACCGGCTGTTTTCTTCTTCAACGTCACAAATCAGCTTTCTGAGAAGCATCTGCAAACCAAGATGCACATGGCAACATGGTAAATAAATACTTTTTGAAGTTTCCATTCAATGCTAACTAAAAACTCTGATCCAAGCCAGATAAAAGTAGCTAAAAGACTAAATGGTTGTTGATCGGATTGTCAGCTGGAACTACCTGTATCTGAGTTTTGTGCTGAATCACGCTGTTGAGTCCAGATTCAAATGGCCTCATCTCAAAATCGTGACCACAGGCGTTCTCCGCAGACTGAGGTATTAGCTTCAGTTTCCTGGCCAGCTTGTGGTACTCGGCCAACTTCAAATCCACCTGCAATCAACAGGGACAAAACAATTAGTCAATAAAAAGTGGGGGAAAAAAGGACCATGTCAGAAAATGTGCCACCAGATGAGAATCATAACATCAGACAATGTAAATGACTTTTTACTAGATTTTCTCGAGATAAATAATGAACTGGGATTCATCCAGTTCCACACTCGAGGCACAGACACGCTACCTTTTCTTTGACTTTTGCCAGTGTGATCTCCTCATTCCACTTGTGTTGTTCAGCATCCTCGAGGGCCTTGCTGAGGCTGCTGATGGTCTGCTGCAGTTCCCTCTTCTCTCTGTTGATTCTGTCCACGTCAGCTGGAGTAAACTTCTGGTTCTGCAGGCGCTGCTGCAGCTCGTTCCTCTCATGCTTCAGAGATTCCAGATGACTGGCTAATGTACACAAGAGTTATAGATTACATGAAATAAGAAAGACTTGGATAGGAGAACAGGAAAAATATGTTGCCAGTGACTAAAATCCCTCCAAAGATTCAGGACTAAAGGAGATTAAATTTTTCCAAACACAACAAATAAGAGCTGGCGACTTGTAATTGTGACACCCTCCCACCACCACCGCGCCGAAACAAAGACACACACTTTGTCTCGATCTTCAGAGAACGCCTGACTGACAAAATTAAAGGAACATAGTTACCAGTGGTCTCCAGTTCATCACTCAGTTCTGAAGCTTTGTTCTCCAGGTTTGCTTTGAAAGACTCCAAGCTGCTTCGATAGCTCTGGAGCTTCTTGAGGTCTGCCTGAAGCTTAACCCTTTCCATCCTCTTGGTCATCAGACGGTCCTGAGCACAGAGATACATAATTAGCAAAATACGAAAAGCAATAAATCAGAATATGTCACAACACCTTAAATATCTGTACACTTCCCAGAGGTTTGCATAAAGGCGCTTCTTTCCTTTCATAAAGGGACTTTTAAAAAAATATTAATTTGGGATCCAGTTCATGCTGTGCCATTACCCTCTGTGTATCTTATTTGAAACATGATCATTAAAAAAAACATGTATATCGTACAGTTTGACTCTCCTTTTCCAGCCGTTCAACCTCCTCAGTGAGTATTCTGTGCTTCTCTTCCATGGAGGCCAGCACGGCCTCATCAACATTGTAAAGCTTCTCTGTGGAAACACACAAATAGGCTTTTAATTGAAGAATCGTGTTACGAATTTCCTAAATACATTCAACTGAAAAATGAGCAGAAATATGTTTAAAAAGCAAAAAACTAAATCCGATTCATTTGGAAAGATTTGTATGGATTAATATGCTGTTCTTACTTAATTTGTTGAGGAATGCCTCATCTTCATCTTCAAATGTGTCATCCCCCTGCATGAACTTGGAGTATGTTTCAGCTGTGTAGTCCAGGAAGAGCTGCTCAGAAACATTTTGTTTAAGAATGTTAAAAACCAGTAATTAAACAGGAATTACACACTGGACCACAAGGCTCTGCTGTAGACACATAAAAATGACTATAAAAACATTTTATGTAACAAAAGAAGTGCTGTGTTTGATTCGATTCCAGAAGCAGTATATATATAAATTCCCTTTCAACCTACTGTTTCAGTTATAGCAGCTAGCAAACCTTGTTATACTCAGCCCCTTCTTCGATGTTGTTATCTTCACCAAAGTCACTGAAAAGCAGCTCCTGCTTACTCAAACTCCAGTTTATCTGAAACACAGACACTCGGAATATGGGAACCTCTCAAAAGTGTTTCTCTAAATAAATATTTTCTAGAGGATTAGCTCCTCACCTTGACGTTATCTATGAGCCACATGAGAGCACCCAGTGCCTGAGGCCAGGTATGGGGAGCACCGACGGAATACATTGAGGACTTGGACAGAACAAATGGATACCTTTAAAAGCAATGAGAAAGGGGTAAAGACAGACAAATATAAAGCAAAACTCAGAATATTTACAATGACTGAAAAAGTACATAATATAGCAATAGCAATAACATATAAACACGTTGATGTAGATTCTTACCTCAAGGCTCTCAGGATAGCAGGAACCTCTTCCTCCACTTTGGAATTGATCATTTCAAATGTTGGGTCCAGCTGGCGATAAATAAACTCAAACATCTTCACAAACTCCTTGGTGGAAGGTGACTGGAGGGTTTTGCCTGACAGAGTACCTGGGTATCCCTGCTCTGTTAGGAACTGGTAAAAAAGGACAAATCAGCCTGAACCAAATAAGATCAACTTATCTTTCTAATCTTTTCTGTGTCTGTAGAAACACACAAGGAGGAAAGTGTCTTACCTCGTGAAGCTGCCTGATGCACTGCTGAACATACGATTTATCATGAAGAGGTCTGGCATCTTTGATCTTTTCAGTCCCTCCGAACCCCGACATGAGGCTGTTACGAGGCATGCTGGCCCCACTAGTCCTGCACCCAACAGATTGACAAGAGATGATCAAATTGAAATGCCACATTGTAGGCTTGTATGTGTAACTTGTTCAGCCTTCCTCAGCACACTGCAACATTAATTCATGGAATAATAACATTCAGTTTAGTCATTTACTGTGACTGTGGGAAAATTCAACTTCAGGTGATTCAAACTGCTCGTTCTGTGAATGTTTACCTATATTTCACATATGTTAATTGCCATGCTTCATTCTGTACAGCTATGCTATAAGCTTTAAACTTCACTCACCTGGCACCAAAGAAGCTGGTCCGCCTCTCAGATGTTACAGATGGGGGTTTGGAAATGCTGAGCTTTCCAAAAGAAGGCTGTTTACTGTAAATAAATATATATATATTTTTTTTAATTAAGGCAATCCACCGTATGATTTTTATTTGAAAAAATACTGGGAAAAATGCTTCTATTTTATCGCTAATCATAATGTCTCACATTTCTTCTTGTGACCTGGTGTGTGTAATGTCATGTGTGTTATGTCTTAAAAACATATCAATCCCTTTTCTTTCTTTTTTTTTTAAACCCAAGAGACACAGACAAGCTAAACCTTTGCTGGGTTAACACAATGCCCTAACATAGGTTCTGTAAAGTGGATGAGCAGACCTCTGAGGGGTTGTGTACATCATGCTCATCCTGTTGCTGTCTTGAACCCTCATCGGCAGCTCCGACTGTCTGCTGGCTGTAGCTCGGCTCATCCTTCCGCTGAACACAATCACATTCACAACAAACACAGCTCATTAGTCAACACGACTCTTAAGTTTGCGTTGGGCTGTAATCCATAAATAAATGCATTTTAATAGGACGATGTCGGACGTAGACACAATTGTCAGCGGACACAGCAGCTAACTGTCACAAACCGAGTTCGAGAGATTAGCGTTCAACATTTCACGTTACAACCAGCTCGAAGTCACTTTGTTTGAACTTAATTTACACGAAACTCTTAGAAAAGTAAGAGAAAACAATAGAGCAGAGCAAAAAGACAAATGACGGCTGCTGCTGCCTTCGTTAAAAGAAATAACGGCTGCGAGCGTCGTTAACAATAACAGCTGACTGCCAGTATACAAACCCAGGGAGCGGGCTCTTTACATTTTTAAGGAAAAATTCAAGTAGACGTGATTTTTTTAAAGAAATGTACACATACCGCTCCATTTTCCGTGGGTCTGAGATTGTTAATGTTTACAAAATGACCCAATCGTGAAGTTACATTCGCAAACCCCGCCAAAACTTTACAAATGCCCGATGAGTGTGACGTCAAGTACGGCAAGCACTGTGGTCCAAAAAGAGTGTCTGTGATTCGTCAATGGCGCCGAACACAAACACTCTACACAAGATTATGGGTCCTCAATGGCGGTTGTCCTTTAGATTTTAGATTTTTTCCTGCTTCACATCAATGTACCATCAGCAGGCTTGCTCAAAGCTTTAGAATATATCCACTTAATCATAATCCGGTCGGCTGAAGCAGAGAAACTTCTAAAAACCGTCAGGACAGTGGCTTCATCTCGAATTATCTAAAAGGTTATGATAAAAGTCTTGAGTCTTAACATCCGCAGTTTCTCATAATATTCAAAAGGTTGGATGGGTCAATAAAGGTTACCATCCTTTATGACAGGTAAAACAGTGGTGTAATAATGTGGTGACTAAATATTGTGAGTTATTTCAAGTCCTACTTTGTCAAAATGTTTTCATTTCCAACGCGAGCCGTTCAGATGAACACTTTGAGCAGACAAGTGACAAAGAGAAGTAGAAAATTTATTGCAGTATTTGTTCCACCAAAAGGGTATGAATCCCCTTTCCTCTTATTAGTAGGGTGACCTAATACAACAAAATCTACATTTACAAAATATCCTCCTGCAATAGGCCACATATACTGCATGCGTAGTTCGAAATAGAATAAATTATATTCAGAGGACTCTGCCATTGTACAGCATGGACAAATAAATGTGAACAAAAATAAAAATTCCTTTTTTTTTAAACTTTTTCTTTTTTTCTTCCCAAAATCTAAAAGCTAAAAGGAAAAAACCATCAGGGTGCTAGTAGTATAATAAACTCCAAAAACACTTTAATAAGAACATCAAAAAGACTAATTTCCAACATTCACTTAAGGTTTTATTCTTTTTTTTACAGCTTTTTTGTATTCAGAGATATAAACATTTTAGTTTTTTGTTGTGTTAAACTATGATACAGTGGGAGTAGAAATGAGCGACTAGAATCTGCTGCACAACAGCGAAGGAGCTCCCACAACAATGTTGACAAAACATTTCCCTCCAGGTCTCTTCTGATAGCCTTTTAAGGGATAATTTGGGTGAATTATTCCTTTAATGCCTTCAGGATTCTCTCCTCTGAACATGTACACAAACAAAACATGAGCAGTCCCTCTAATATAAGTCTTATGTTTTGTGTCATTTTTGCAAGAATAACTCATGTAAAAGTATGTAGTGTCAAATATTCTTGCCCTCTGTGTTCTCTTACAAAAATGAGGAAGAAGGGCAGGGAAGGAATCCAGTGAAGTTTGGCTGTGTTGTTGAGGAGGAGGAGCAGGAGCAGGGAAGAAAAGGATTTTTATAAGTAGAAATGGAACAGGGGAACAAAAAACAAAAACAAACACAAAAAAAAAGAAAGGAGCCATTAGCTAGCCCCTCCTTCCCGCGCTGCATATAGAGAGCGTAAAGTCTGTACTACTTTGTTGCTCAGTTTTTGGTTGCTGGTCAAGGCAATCTTCTTGAAAATGATGTCCGACTCCTTAATAGTGTCCATCCAAGGCACCAGTTTGCGGCCATCGCGTTTCTTGGCATCTACCCAGGGCCCCGAGTAGGAGCCTGCCATCCAGTTGATGGTGTATCCATGTGAGGTCTTTTGGACTACTCGAGCTATTTGTGGTCGGTCTTTGTATTTGGGGCAGCAAAGGGCAATCACATCCATAGCCTCCACTGTCTCACTCATACGCCCAGGGTCCAAGGAGTCCCCTGCTCGCCTCGACTTTCGAGAAGACTGCAAACAGGATGGGGCAAAAAGGCAGCTTTAGTTTTCCTCACATTTCTAAGCCTTCAGTGTCAATACCAGTTGTTAATAAGTCTATCCGTCTTACCCCTGGGGTCCTTTCGTCACAATCGCTATCATCATCATCCGTCTCTGGTCCCGCCTGATTTCGGGGACTGGGGCCTGACATGGGGCCAGAGCCTCCCAGAAGAGCATTTATGGCTTTGTTTCTGATGTTGGCACTGGCAGATGCTTCTCCCTCCTCGTCTTCTTCATCTGGGTCTAGATGTTCCATCAGAACCTTGAACTGCAGGCAGTGAAAGAAACAAGCATGTGACATGGAGGATGAAAAATGTGGCCTGTTGGGTTATGTCTGAAATCCCACCAGTTCAAAAAGCAGTTACAGAAGGGAAAGAAACAGTAGTAATCATCAATTATCTGGTGAAAGCTCATCACTTACATCTAGGTACTGTTTGACTATCCGCCTTTTTACATCTTCCGTTAATGTGGCGTGAGCAATGTTGTTGGCAATGAAGTCAACGGTTTGACGAGGGCTGAAGTGTACGTTGCCTTTTCTGTTTACTGCCTTATCATAGACTTTGGCTGATTCAGTTGGAGAGTATTTCTGAATTTTGCTGTTGAAAAAAAAAACATTTAATATCCAGGTGAACTTTAATTACAGGATAAATAAGTCAAATGAATCTCCCCAGAAAATTTGCATTCTCGTAGCTTCCACGTATACATCCTGTTTGGACGTTAAGCTCTGGAGATCTTACCTGTCAGAAAATCCATATAGGTTCTTTAGATGTTGTTTGAGTACAAGTAGAAGCAAGATGCCTTGAACAGCATTGGCAAAGTCCAAGAGTCCTGTGGGACTGTCTGGGAGACGCCTCATTACTTTTTCTGCATCGTCAATGTCCAAATCCTCCAGATCAGACTCGGACTCGCTGCCTGAGTGTGCAGCCGATTTTTTTGTCTTCTTCGGCCGCCGTACCACGCTGCCATCATCAAACTGATCATTATCACCGTTGCTGTTTTCGTCCTCATCACTCCTGGGGGAATCGCAGTTCATCCTATCCTGCTCATCCTCGCCATCATACGTATTCTTCCACTCTTTGACCTTCTTCTCCTTACGCCTTGGCTCCTTTAGAAGCAGCTGTGGACACATTTTTTCCCTTTTTATTTACATTAAAATTCTCATTGAACAGAAATGACAGATAATCATAGAAAATACAGAAATTTGGAACATGGACAATGGACATTACAGATGGAAGAAGTTTCTTTTCACTGTAATATAATCGTACCTCTTTGAAGGTTTGCAACAAGTTGCTTCCAGAAACAGAGAGGGTGATGTCGATGTGGTGCATGATGAAGAGAGGCTCCTCCTGGCTCTGGTAAGGGAAACAGGCCAGGTTGTCTGCGATAAACAGCAGCATGTTCACTTCCGTCTTCTGCAGGGAGACACAAGTGGGAGGGCAAGAAAAAGAGTCAGCACCCATAAAGTTTTCAGAGCCAAAGTCTCAGCACAGACGCTCAAGTCTGCATAAAATTCCCCAAGATCCAACACGGACTTATGGCTTCAACTTAATTACTGTATTTTCTGCACTATAAGGCGCATCTAAAAGCCTTCTATTTTCGCAACGGTACTTTCATCTTCTATTTAAGAATCTGTAGCATTTTTTCTTGTAAGTTGCAGCTCCTTATCCAACACTGCCAATAAACCTGAAATTGAGACGTTTCATTTTCACTTGACATGATGATTTAGCAGGAAACACCACTTCACGCTGGTGTGTAAGGATGAGTGCAGGTTGACTCACAGCGCTGTCATCAAACAGGTTCAGCAATGAGATGAGAAAAGCCCTGCGGTGCTGCCGGTTCCCTCGGATCATCGTATAGAGGTGGGAGCAGAGAGCAGAGTGGGTTTCATCCTGTCTGAATCCTCTTATTATGCTTTTACGAGACGAAGCGATGGACTGCTGCAAACTGTACGACATCTTCATCCCAGCAACTGCTTTCATCTGCGATCATATGAAGACAGCCTTTGATCAGTTACTCAACATTTACCATGCAAACAATACTCAGACATTTGCTGTAAATGAGCTTTTTTTTCTCACTAAATTGTACTCTTACTAAATGTTTTTGTCTAATAAAATCAATGCCATACTTTGAATTACACAGTAATCTATTTATTGGTTAGCTTGTTTATTTCATCAAAGGTGCTTGGATGCTGTATAATGAATGATCATCCATAGCTTGTATGATTTTGGAATGGAAAGGGATGGATTAGCTTATGGATGAAAGAATGGACAAGCTTTTAAAACAAACTGTTGGGTGTTATTTGAAACCCGACAGAAAAGGGAACCAACTCACATGGATGAATCCTGTGTATTTCTTGTCAATCTCCACCAGCTGCTGATCAGCTTTGTTCCTCATGCTTGGCTCTGGGTCTGTTCCCATTGCAATGAGGTAGGGTACACACTGCATAGACAAGACAAGCACAGCTGTTGGCTTCGAATACCTGAGATTACATTTTATTCTTAGAACTAAGGGGAGATCTAATATAAAAGAACAGAGGGATTAACGTGTAGAAAAGGTTGTTGGGAACAGCTTTTAGCAAGAGAAAAGTAAAGCGGGCATATTAAACACAACATGGAAAAAAAAAATCAGAGGTTTCGGCTTGCTCTCCCTTACCTGTACAGGATGGATGAGACCCTGGTTGAGCGTGAGAGCTATGACGTTAAGAGCAAAGTGCCGTACGCTGGACTGATTGTGGAAGAAGGCCTCCAACACCTGTTTTAGATAGAGCTGCATGATGGAGCTGCTCATCCCTGAAGAAATGTCTCCCATCTCCTTCAGATCCTCCTGTTTAGACAGTTTTTTCCCTATAGAAGGCACAGGAGATGTTGGCTCATCATGTTACAAGAAATGTGTTTACATGTCTGTTATTGCACGAGCCTAGGGAACAAAACATTTAAAGTCAAAAATCTAAAATTCACTTACCAGAAATAGAAATAATAATACGTATATCATTAGGAGAAGCAAAGAAAAAGTTCTAAATAAACAAGCCTTTCACTTACATTCTCTGTCTGCTTCCTGCATTCGGGTGTCCTCCTCCTGAAGGTATGTCTGCAGGTTTTTTAGGATCTGGATTTTGAGGTTGATGGAGGAAGAGCTGTCAGCCAGTATGCCATTGTACAAGGACTTCACCTCGGGCACAAACATCTGGCTGGGATGCATGACCACCAGGAAACCTGACAGAAGGAAATGCATGATAAATTTAAAAACACCACTTAAAAATACTAAAAAATAAAAATGACTTCACAAGCAGTCTTTAGCACTGCACATTTAGCAACTCTGAGCAGTAACAGTAGTACATTTACTACAGAATAAATCGGTGGCCCTCATACATGTCAAACTTAATCAAGTCTAATTGGAATTCTCAACTTTGTCTTGCATGCCTTTAGTAGCAACGAAAAGCCACATCCTGTTTAACATTTTTAAAACCTTATTTGTAATAAATTTAATTTGTATCTTCCAAATATTCTCAAATACAGAATGGTTACTGAGGTCACATTGAGCTTGACCTAATAACCAATTAAAATAATAGTGCCATGGGCACTTTGGCCTGTGGAAGGAAGGCAAAAGAAGCCGTCTTACCTAATCCTATGATGGCCTTGGTCTTGACCTCCTCATCCTCATGTTTGGTGAAGTATAGTAGCAGCTCAAGAACTTTCTCCTTGATAACAACCTGGAAACGATTCACAAAAAGACTCCTGAGTGTGTTGGAAGAATTATTTTTACTATAAGAAATTTTCCCTTCAGGCAAAAATACAAGATGGTTATTTTCTTGCTGAACACATTTACAGTAATGACGTTACCTTGTTGGTACCCTTGAATTCCTCCAGATCAAAGTCAAAGTGCCGAGCCAGGGCACCCACAGTGAAGAGCGATCGCAGCAGGAAAGGCTTGTTCGCTACCAACGTTGTGCTGTTGGGATCTTCGTGATGCTGAATCTTGAGCTTGTTAAGTGCACCTATGAAAAGGATATATAAAGACAACTTTCATTTATGGCCTCTCTTTTTCTTTTAATGATGTGATTTCTCTACAGCTTCAATTTTGGACAACTAGAGCAAGTCTTCAGCTACTTGTTCCTGATCGCGATAGGGTTAGCAAATCAAAGTCCCTGTCAAGTTGTTGAGTGAAAATCTCACCATAAAATTTGTTGAAGCAAGCCCACACAAACTTGTAGTTGTGTGTGACTTTATTTACAACTGCTCCAAGACAGCTCACACAGTGCTGAACCACCTGAAAAAAAGGAAAAATAAAACATTATGTAACCCCTAAAATTAGACATATTACATAAAAACAAACCAAAAGACCAGCAACACACACCGTCATTCCATATTTGATGATGAGCTTCATGAGATCTTCTTCGATTGTGGCGAGGAAAGTTTCACTGGGGTGCTCCATCAGAGGAACCACAAGCTCCAGGATCTTTGCCACATTACAGATGACCATGAAGTCATTGGCAGTCTGCAGGAGAAACAATTGATGAACCGGTCAGTTACTGCAGGACACATCAGTCCCTAACAATGGCTGGAGGGGAAGGTGTAAGACCTACAGTTAGGACCGTTAGCACCTTAAATCTCTCCATCTCACATTAAAGTATACAGATAAGTATCGAACCTTACATTTCAGGAGGTATTTAACTGAAAAACACAGCTTGTTCAGTTAAGAGAAAGCTGGAAAAATGTCTAAAATAAGACAAAGGATTCCAAGTCAGTGAACTTACGTTACACTTTGTGGTCAGGTAAGGTTGCATGGTCATGGCATGTTTGACCATGAGCTGGGCTCTGATCTTGCTGAACAAATACAAGGTAGTGATACATGCCACCAGTCGAGTTGAGTTTACTCCCTTGTTTTCTACAGGAAAAAGAAAAAAATATAAAAATCACAGTAACAAAACTTCTGACCTTTACAGAAGCTCAAATTCTAGATAAATTAAAAGGAACACTGAGGTTCGATAGGGATTCAAACGGTGGATGTTAAATTCTTACCTGCAAGAGACTCCTCATATTTAAGGATGTGCTCCACCAGATTATCCACCAGCTGAACACAGGCCTTTTTGGCTGGCTTATATGATGCATCTTCTTCAGATTTAAGGAGCTACATGAGGAAAGAAAATGTTAGTTTTTTGTTTAAAGATTCTACCTGAAACAACACCAGATACTTACATTTTGAAGAAGCTGTTCAAACCAGTCATAACCTGTGTCCCGACATGCTGCAACCTGAAGAAGATATTAAAGGTTAGGCCTTGCTTGTAAACTGAAGTATCATATTTCTAATTCTAATTACATACACAGAAAACTTACAACATCAGTGATGTTAAGAATCTTTCTGGTCATTGTCTCTTTGTCATGTGCTGGAGTAGGAGTAAACCACAACTTCTGGAATGTCTCATTCACCAGTTTCTGAGAAGAAAACAAATATAGTTACTTCAGATCTATATTTTTAATAATGCTTCTGACTCCATGCTTAGGGGAAAAAAATAATGCAGCACAGGAAACAACTAAAACAACTTTAGCTAGTCAAGCCTTTGAACGGACAAGGCTGTAGATGATCCATACCTTGATTCCTTCTTCGTCGTTGACTCTGCGGATCATCTTCACACACATCTCAGTTATCTTACTGAAGGTTGGCTGCTCCAGACAAATGTCTCTGAGAATCTTAATCACCCGCTTTCTTACACTGATACCAGTGTCCTGTGTGTCAAAATAAGGGGATTCTTAGAGTCATGATTGGAAAGGCTCGCATTTACATATCCAGACCACCTGCATGAGGTGAAGGAGCACTTGTTTGCCAACAGGTGGCAGCATAACACTGTAATGACAAGTGAACTTTACATGAACCTCATTCACATTTCCATGACAACAGACACAACAATGCCAATATGTTCGCTTCCCAGATGCTATGTTCTAGGAATGAGTGAAGTTAATTTGTTTGACAGCAGTATAGGCAGCTAGTATAACCTAAGCATGAATCAATGGTCAGTGGTGTTGCTTGAACTGGTTTGCTTTTAAACTTTCTTCTTACTTCCATAATGTTGAGGCAAATTCTAAAGATTTTCTTAAAACTGGGGAAGAACCTTACCAGTATCCTCTCTATGAGCATGTCGTAGTACTGCTCAGTGAGTTGGGGCCTGCTGAGCACAAATTTGCCCAGCAGCTCCACAGCTGCCTCTCTGACACTGGTTGAGTTATCCATTAAACGACCGTGGACGCCTCGCTGCATGTCAGACTACAGAAGCAAACAGTAACAGATCAGCATGGAGAGCATTTTTAAAATAAGAACAAAAAAAAGAAATGTGCTCTTTCATCACAAGGGCACTGGGTAGTAAAAGAAGTAGTTTGTTCCACCATAGTATAAAAATGATGAGATGAGAGGATCATATCTTGGACAATGGATTAAACGGGTTCATTTAGCACAAAGGGTCCTTGATATCGTAGATACTGACATACCCTTGCCAGGATGCTGGGGTCGACAGCCACAACCTCAGACAGACATTTCATGGCTTTAGTCCTTACAGCGATGGCACTTTCCCCAAGAACTCGCAAGATCTATAATAATAATAATGAAAACATAGAATCAATAAAACAAAATTATTTCACATTTTACTAGTCAATAAAACTAATAAAGTAATCCAACAAACTGTTTTATTTTGTGTCTTGTTCATTAAGGGAAAGAACAAAAAGAGAAATATTAGCTTACCTGTGTTAAATAAATATCAAAGCTCTGGGCGAACGGCCTCATGGAGGCCAAATAACGCACGATCAGACAGGAGTCTTCATAGTCCACAGTGTCAGAGTTCATTCTGACAGAAAAGGACAAAGTTTAAATGAAAGGTTTGACACAGTCTTACAGCAGATAGCTGTTCCGTGACACATCTCACTGAGGGAAAAATGCCTTTAGGACAGACCAAAAAAAGTTTAACATTGGGGGCCACACAAAGAAACTAAACAATTCTTACTTCAGTGTGGCGAAATGAGCTGGTGTGGTCTTAATTATGGTGCGCAGGAACTTCTTGCGCTTCTCAGCACGCTGCATTATTTCACCGGTAGTTTCCAACTCCTTTGCGTGCTGTGGTCCATCTGATGAGTCCTCATCCTTTGGATTCTGGTTCCGCATGGACTTTTCAGCCTCTGTGGTAGCATCACGGAACCACTGGGCAATGTAAAACTTTCTTGCAAACTGGAAGACAAACAATGTTTCAGTAACACATAACAAAACAATTTCATTTAACAGTAAGTGACAATGTGAAGAAAAACATATATTACTGTGTATGTCTTTCAAGCAGCCAGTTTACCAAAATGACACGTTTATTTGTTTTCACATACAGTTATCACTTAATGCCCCATAGGAAGGTATTTCCACAATAGTATTTTAAAAAGAATAAGGAAGTTCCTGTCTAAGACTCAGAACATGTAAACTGATTTCAGATATCTACAGTGGCAGATTTAGTCTGATGTATACCCACCACCAGTGAAGGATCCGTCTCTGCATTCTCTTCCAGATAATCCAGTAAGGCTTTCTGCAGCTGCTGGGTCTCATCACTGCCTTGAGACTGTGAAATTCAAATTAATATTCACACAATAATCCATGATTTCCAAATTCTAAAATTGCTAATCATAACATTAAACATATGTTTAAAGTTTTTTTTGTGAAACAAAAGTGGTCCATGTTATTCCTAATTTAGCTGTTCAGACACAATATAAGAACCACCAGGTCAGAGGTGAAGGTTTGTCCATAAGGCCAACAACAAAGGTCTGACCATAGGCCATAATTACTATAACAGGCAGACAAGTTATAACAGCTGCAGATCCTTTACTTCCTCCACAATGAACATGTTTTTCCAAGTACATCCCGCAGATGTTTACTCAGATAATTAGCTAACGTATTCCAGAAACATTTAGCTATCTGGCAGAGCTCATTATCCTTTCCAAAGACGCCACCTCATCAGCAAATACTTAAGCAATTAAAGGGTGATGGAATAGACACACCAAACATGTTTATATGACTATCAGGGAAAAAAATGTGTCTGATCATTCAAAACTAGAATATGTTTAAATTCCCCAAATTCTCAAAACCAGATTAAAAGTCCAGAGTTACAGCACTGCACATAAGTACTTCTCTCCATGTTCCATGCACGCAAATGTAACCCACAGAGCTGGTGTTAATAATTAGCTTAGCAGTGTAAAACCAAAGTTTGACTCAACTGTGCAAGAAAATGTCCTGCATGTTTGGGTTGGATATAAGAGTAAGGCTGAGACCAATATAACATTTTACATTGCACCCTGCGACCACTGCATCCTCAGCCCCACTCTCCACACAGGCTCATATTCCCCACCAAACTGATTGAGAAGAGATCTTGTCTTCTTGAGCGAATTCTTCAAAATGTAGTTCTGAAGTTGACATGCCCGCTGATACTGGCTAAAGAGCTTTCAACAATTTAGCCAGTATCAGCTTCCCTGTGCGATGGGAATACAGGATTGATCCTTTGGGGCCTCCAGACCCCCTGCCTGGTTTTGCTAGTTGTACTTTCCTTTCCCTTTTGGTAAGTTTTAATTACTGGATAAACATAACACCTTCTACAAAACTTGGAGATACTCTGATCGCACCGTCATTACAAAAAGCTCCTCAGAATTTTACCGTTTTCAATTTTCTTCAATTCAAACTCCCTCCACTGACAGTCATCACCGTGATGCAACTATTGTCTGTATGCGTGAAATAAAAAGCATTGGCACCTCTTGTAAAATACGATCGATTGATCTCTGGTCCATCCTGCTTGTAACCGCGTCCTTCCTTAGACGGGCAGCCACTGTGCCCAGGTAGTCTAAAGACGCCACTCTCAGAGCCATCTCTGTTTGTTTATTACTGAACTGGTGTACCTGATGAGAGCAAAACAGATTACAAGAAAACATGTCAGCTGAATATAAATAAATGATTCTTTTGCTACTGTAATGTAGAAATCTGTTGACTCTTGAGCCATAGTACGACACACACACACACACAGCTTCACCACAAATGGCTGCAGTTCAGAACAAAGCACTTCATCATGCTCACCAGCAGTCTACCAAGAAGACTGAGTAACAACTCGGCAGCTGGCCACTCTGGTTTGTTTACTGTTGACAGCAGGTCTTGGACAAAGTTCTCAAATAATGGCCGATAATCTTCTTCTCCTTGCTTGCTGCCACACCTGAAGGAGGATAAAGTGGAGAATGGTTTAAAATAAAGAATTGGGTAACATCAGAAAAACAAAAAAAAACAAAGACTCACTACGAAAATAAAACAGATAATTAAACACCTAAATTCACCAAACCCTCTGGCCATCTGCAATGTCTCACACACCACCAGTCAGGTAATGGTGATCTGACTACGGTTTCCTACGACTATAGATGTGGATAAAACTCCCCTCGGTATCCAAATGACAAATCTTTGCTTTTGTCCTTTTTTAAATACATACATCAACGCACAGGATAAACAGTAATTACTTTTTGAGGAAGACTGAGAGGAAATTTTGTGCAGTTCTCATTGCCGTCTCATATGAGTTGGTAATCAAAACATCCTGATCCACCTAAAAAAGAGAGGAAAAAAGGAGATATTTTTAAATGTGATGTGTGCATTCATGGAAAGATTGTACTTGTACGTGTGATGGCTCTTTGTGAATCCAATTCCTCTTACCTTGGTTTCATACTCTTCAAAAACATCCTTGTCGCTGGGCAGATGGACCACACATTGGATCAGCTGCAATACCAGAGCAGTTACCATTTGGATGTACATTGGCTCTCCATCCTGGTCTGAGCTGTTCAGCCTAGGGCACAAGAGTTCAGTGTAAGCATCTAATTGTAATTATGGATCATTTCTTGGATAAAAAAGCACATTGATTAAAATAGCTCTTGCAACGGGCATACAACAAATGAATACATTACCTTTGCAACACTTAAAGGCCTTAAATGAGCCTGCAAAGACATTTTAAAAATTACCTGAAATTCCTGAGAGAGCGTTTGCTGGTGGGCAGTCTGGCTAAAGAGGTAAAGATTTCCTCTAAGATCAGCTGCCGATGCTTTTCATAACGAGAGAACACCTGAAGGGAAAAGAAACCATCTGTAATCTTTAACTTCAGTTTAGTAGAAAAACCAATAAACCAGAAGGATCATTTTAACATTAAAAAGAAGAGACACGATGGGTATTCAGAAGCATCTTTAGATAGATGATGATTTTCTGTACACCAAGACTCACCGCTGTGACCAGCTTAATAGCACACAACTGCAGCTCGCTGACATTCTCCACAAAAAAAGGAGTGATTCCCATAGAAGATACCTGAAAACAGAAGGTCAAATGGAAACAGTTGGTCAGCAGGGAGCTTCATGAAATGGAACTGATTAATTAAAAGTAATAATTGTCTAGAGATGTTTGGATTGTACCTGGAGGATGGTCGTGTCCGTAAGAAGTTGGATCTCCAGGAGTTCAGAAATGTTGCTGACAATGTCACACACTTTATTGTATAACATGATAATGACGCGTTGCTTGTGTGTGGAGCATTTAGCACGCTTTGCCTTGGAGCTCAACATGCCACCTGTACAGAATAAGAGAAACCCAGTTAAAAAAAAAAGAAAAATATAGTCAATCAACAGTTCATACATATATATAGGCGTGTGCAACGACCAAAGAAATTTTTTGTTTTTCCATCAACAGCAATTGTCATGGAATGTTCTCACACAGCAGTAAGACACTGTCCATTTAAATCAAGTTCTGCTATAATGTTCACCTCCGTGTGGGTCCACCCTGTAGACAGGATCATACTGTGGGTAAAGCGTGTTCTGAAGGTGGAACTTTGTGTACTGGAGCACACGCTCGATGACATCTTCTATGTAGACAGCCTTCGGCATATGCGCTGAGGTCATGATGTTGAGAGCCGTCAGACAGGCATCAGCAGACTTTGTGACTCTCTCCATTATCAAGTCTCTCCAAAGTTTTTCCTCATCTTCAGCATCATGGTCCTGTGAAAAGAAGGAAGGAGAAAGGAATGTGAAAACTCTTTGGACAAAATCTATACTAAAGAACTAATTTGTATTCTATATAGATGAAAACATTTATAAAAGGTAATTAAAAAAACTGCAGACATGAGCAGGGGAACCTACATGGTTCATCATGGTAGAGAGCTTGGATCCATCTTGGATATTCTTTTCCAGGATGTTCAGGAGCTTCACTAACTTGTCTGATGGGATCTAAATGAAAACAAAGAATATTTAGCCCCATACTTCCTCAACAGTACCAATAAAGTCACATATTTATATATTTACCCGGCTGGAGATGCCCATGGCCTTAATTTTGGCAGATTCGCTGCCCAGCTCATTTAACTGGTGTTTACCAAGCAGCAATTCCTGAGGTATCTCATCATCGTCTGCTGCTCGAAAACACGCAAGAGAAATTTAGAGTAAAGTCACAGAAAAATTGCATTTTACGTTATTTGCAACGTTTTATAACTTAAACCAAGTAGATATTGACCCATTGTAGTGAAATCCACATCTTCCAGATTTTCCAGTATGTTGTCAATGCTTGCTAAGAATCTCTTAAATGTGGATGAGTCCATAAGCTCTTCTTGGGTCAACTTCGGTTCATATGCTTTCCGTTTCTTCTGTTTCTCCTTCATCTTCATTTTTCTGGCAACTGACAGAAATTTTATTTTCAGGAGTGGGATCATTTTAAAGACTTTGATTAGTCAAATTAAGTTGGTAAAGACAGATTTTTTAAAACTAATTTACGACAATTCATAACAATCTCTGCTGTCATGTACCCATTTTTGTAAATGAGCATGACTTTACGCTCCAATTCAAGGCTCCAAATGGACTGAAATGTGAAAACAAAACAAAGATAGATCTCTCTTTAAAAGGTTACATACCTTCACTCATGCTGGGTGGCGGTGAATCTTCCTCAGAAGAGTCGCGGTAGCGGCTCCCTGAGCCTCGTCGGCTGTCTCGCTGCCCACTTTTCCGGTGATCCCCAGAACCCCGTCGCTCTCTTTCTTCTATATCCCAAGATCTGTCTTTGTCTCGTCGGTGTCGCTTCCTTGCAGCTATCATGATTTAGCAAAGAAATCATTTGACCCTAAAACTGATCAATCTGATCTACAATAATAAACTTGTACACTTTAATTGATAAATGACTAACTTTAATTTAATGCCTTACGGTCTAATTAATTTAAATTATTTTTCAAGTGAAGATTAGTAAAAAACAAAACAACTGAGTTCATTCACTTACACTCTCCATTTGCGTCAAAGTCATCATCTGAGCTGACCTCAGCGTATTTTGGCTTCTCGTTTACAGTGCTTCGTTTCCTCTTGTTCATTTTTACCCTTTCACACAAGGGCATGGTCGACTCAATCTCTGCCAGCAACTCTGGGGGGAGTTCTTTCAGAACTGCTGGGTCCATACCACCTAAAAGTTTCACAAAAGTATTTGAGTTATTTGGAAAAGACACATACATCAAATGTTCCATGGTGTATTTACACTTTTTTTTTTTTTACACAAAAGCAGTGTGATGGTATTTGAAAAGAAGTGCCACATACTCATGTTCTTACTTTTGCCAGATTTTCCTGATGAGAACCTGTTCTTTCCAGACTTGCTGTGCCGGATGATCCTCTGAATCTGGTCCACTGAAAGCTTTTTTAGGACCACGACAGGCTTGGGCCGCTTCTCAAAATCCTTCACCAAGCCCAGCCTCTCTAGTTTAACCTTCGGCTGACCCCACATTTGACCCTCATTTGATCCACTGCCATCCTTGTCACGATTGATCTGTACAAAAGAATACCAAAAAAAAAAAAAAAAAAAAAAAAGAAAAGCAAATGTTAGACAAGAGTTATGCAAAGTTAAACTATTGTTGAAATTTACTTTCCACAGAACGTCAGAAAATAATTATAAACTTTGTTTGCAAAACAGAAAATCACAAGAATATAATTCAAAATGACAACTGAAACTAACATGAGATTAGTGAATTTGATGTTAGTTCCCAGTGACCAGAGAGCAAAGAAAGATATATTCCACTGTTCTCCCATTTATGTTCCATCTAAAGTTAAAGCACCAACATTACATTTATATAGCACTATCAAGACTGCAGTGCAATGGAAGCAAGAACAATCTGACTCTCTAACCGTAAAGGCTGCATTTTACACACAAAGCTTACATGAACAATACGAAAAAAGCATTTTCTATCAGCAACAAAGGGTAAATTAACAGGGCTCTGTTCAGCACGGCTGGTTTCCATACTATAGACAAAAGTTAAGTCATTCTGCTTGCTAACAACTCAATCAAAACAGAAAACCCAATAAATTTGAACTAATAGCAGTCTTAACTTTTTTGTCCCACTCCATCTATGATAAAAACTACTTAACAACTTTATTGTGGCAAAGGGCTCAAGAGGATTTACGCTGCCTATTCTGTGAATATTCAGCATTCTGCTCTAAAAGGTGTAAATCTGAATCATCTAGCCTATTGTCACCATTTCATGTCCAATTATGCGACTAAAAATACAGGTAGGACTTATGAGAAGAGCTAAAATCATATCCATCTATTATCATAACCGCTTATTCCCTAATGGGTCCGCCTGTCCATCGAAGGGCCACAAAAACACAAACAACCACACACACCCGCTCCTAAGGGCAATTTGGAATGTCCAATCAACCTAACATGCAGGTTTTTGGACGGTGGGAGGAAGACGGTGAACCCGGAGATAACCCACGCAGACACAGGGAGAACATGCAAACTTCACACAGAAAGGTCTTGGTTCCCCCGGGGACTCGAACCTAGAACCCTCTTGCTGCGAGGCAATGGTGCTAACCACCACACCAATCATTAAGTTAACAATGATTAACTTCTCCCATTCTGTTCAGGTTGACTGTTGGTGATTCCCCACCAATTGTGATGGTGGGAGTCACTGAGCATGTTAAAGCCAATAAATGACTTAATTCCAAGCAGAAATTGATTTGTTTCCCATCCATTATTTAAAATTTACTCCCAGTGGAAGATTTCTTTGAGACATTTGCTTCTGTTTTTACACCAACTACTTATAACAACAATTACAAAACCAGAACAAACAAAAATTATGTTTTTTTTAAACAGATGATTAGGCGTGAGTAAATGTGTTAGAATCTGAAGACCAATACCAGAAATTAAATAAAGAAAAGAAAAGTAAAATTTAAAATGGGAAAACAAAAACAAGAGTGAGAACGGGAGTGATTGGTTTGGTGAGATTGCAGGCAGTGACAGCTGAATGATTGGTAGGTGGGTGGATATTTGGTTTGGGGAGCCCAGATCACCTTAGGGATCTGGAAGTTCTTCAGCGCTCCACTATGCCCTCCGAGCAGCTGAGCAGGGAAAGAATCTGGGATTTTAGCACCAGTAGCGGACGAGGCTGGTTTGGAACCATCTTGCCTACTGCTGCTTCGACCAGGCTCTCCAATGGAAGAAGCCCGGAAGCCAGACCTATCACGATCACTTCGAGAGCGAGAGTCGGGAGACCTTCTATCTCGGCTGCCAGTCTCACTCCGATGCCTCCTATCCCTGTCAGATTCACGGTCCCTGTCTCGTCCATGCTCCCCTCGATTTGATGATTTAGGCATCTCTCCGTGTCTGTCTGAGGATTTTTCATCATGCCGGTGCTTTGATGACTCCCGACCATCTCTCCTGCTGTCATGTTTATCCACCCTGTTCTTGATAACTTCTGGTCGGCCATCAGGTTTCAACCGCAGAGCTGTGTCAGAACCCTCCATGGCCGCTGGCCCACTAGCTGGTTCTTCAGGCCAGCGTTGGGCCTCAAGGGCTGGAATAGGAGCAGCCAGACAGGGGTCGAGCTGGCCATCAGCTCGACCTGCCTGTTGGAGGTCGATGCTCACCATGAGGGGAGGGCGGCTGGCACCGTTGCCAGCAGCAGTAGCCTCTTGTGGCGTCAGTTTGCCTGCATTGCCCCCTCCTGTTGATCCACTGCCTGGGGCCCCTGTGGGACCACCTGGTCCCCCTGCACCCGGCTCCAAGGGAAAAGAGTCCTGTTTTCTTTTCTTGAGAGGCTTGTCTATTGACAGAAACATATAGAAATAATATTTAATGCACAGCCTTATGTGCGTGTTTTGTTCATACTGAGCTGTAATACATACCCTTATCTTGCACCTCCTTGGAACACTTTTCACTAGCTGCCTCTCGTTCTAACCTCTCAATTTCAGCGAGAGCATCGAGCTCTGCCTCGTCGTAAGGGGAACTGGGAGGCTGAAGCACACCAGCAGCACCTGCTTGTTGAGAGATCTGTTGCTGTTGTAGCCGGGCAGCAAGAGTTTGCTGAAGAACAGGAACATGTTGAAAGCCCAGCTCTGCCTCAATATTGTCTGAGTTCTGATCCATGCCTGGTATAACATCACCTGAGACACAAAACAAACACACCATGTATGAAGCTGCATTTCAGATAGCAATCTGTTTTTGTCCCAGTTTGTTTGTTAAAAAAATATACTTCCATGCAGCATACCTCTTCTTGGTGTTGCATAGAAATAAAATATCAGTAAAAATGACTCACCATAAATAGACATAAATTACAAATTGGAGCCCCATACATAAGTTGAATAGTCTAAAATCTTACCTGAAGGATCAGATTCATTTGACTTGACCCTGGACAGCTTGAGGGTGAGTTTTGTAGAGTCCTTGTTTGGAGAGCTAACAATGTCATACATATCTTTCTCCTCCTTAACTGTAGGGGCTTTCTTTCTTTGCTGGAGTTGATGCTTCTGGTCAGTTCCTCCATCTCTTGGTGATGGTGCATAAGGAGGCGGTGACTGGAGAATCAGCGGTGGGCGAGAACCCGCTATGAGGCAAGAGGAATAAATCAAAGTTACGAAGGAAAAAAATGGCCGCTGTGATGATCAGTAGCACTGCTATCGGCAGTCTTAAACTGTTCAAATGGAGTATATTCAATGTGTATAGATGTTCAAGCAGCTGGTCCTTTGATAAAAAAATGTAGGTGGGGTGTATGTATTGTTGTGCCTCTTTGACTTCTGTGTCCTTACATTTGGGTGTTCCCTCACTCTGGAGGGCTGGAGAACAGCCTGACTGTGGAGACCTCAGAGCAAAAGATGGATTCCTCATGGTGGAATCCGAATCCTAAACAATACAGAAGCACACTGTCAAAAACAAACATCTTTTTTCCCTAAAATGTCATACAAGGTTTAATCAGGCCGTACAACTTATTCTTGATGAAAATAAAAAAAAAAAAAAAGAAAAATTCATTACAGTCACTTATTTGTTAGACACATCTAAAAACACACAATGTTTTCACTAGAGTTTGTCTGCATCACCTGATTGCCGAGCTGCTGCACAATGTTCAGGTAGTCCTCGGTACCGTGCCGGTCTGAGTGGTGATTGGGAGCATTGCTCATCTGCCCTGACACTTTACCCTCATGGATATTTCGTATCCCACCAGGAACCATCGGGCTCGAAACAGACACTGAAAAAAGAATCCTCCATCATTAAAGTTGTATGAACAAGGAATTTGACAGGGGAAAAGTTCACTTGGTGTGTCTGGAGATTGGTTTCTCCTGGCACTGAAAAGATTCAGTAAATTAATCCATCAATTGAATTTTGTCTAACATTTTTTCATACCAATAAGCAACACACAGTCCTACTTATGGTAAATGAATATCTAGAGAATATCACAGGTAACATCTTTAGTTTTACAGTTTTATTTGGCACAGCTCTTCCAAATACTTAGTAAAATCCAATCAAAAAGTAAAATATTAGAATATCGTTAGAATATCATTAACTAAATATCAATACATCAACTGCAAACTGGTTTTAGTTTTTTGATGATGATTTTCGGCTCTTGGCTGCCAACTTATTTAAGACACGGACATCTACAAATTACTGTTGGAGTGAACAAAAGACAACTTTGTTCTCATCATTGCTCTTCTGTTTAACATGAAATAGAAACTGTAATCCAATACACCAGAATAGGATCACTAAATGCAAAGTATAATTGTCTCATCTAATCATATTTAAATAGAGGAGCCACAACCTGAGCTTTTTATTTCTTACTGCAATGTGTTCTGAGTGTCAAGGGCAGGCCTCTTTTGAAAATGTATGTCCTAAAGCAGTTTATTACACTTTCTTTTTTTACAGATACCAATGAATGAATGAGAATGAGATACCTCATTCAAGTTAGAAGTTAGAAAACAAAAACGATAATGCAAACATGTTGGCTTGAGAGATTTCTCAGTGACCCAGCTAAAGGTAAAAATCCATTTTAATTTAAATTCACAAGAAATTCTAACAGAGCAAGTCAAGAGCTCGGTTTAGAAATATCGCCTGACATCAAATGTTTACATTCTTCTTCCACTACAACTGATAGCCTATTTTACATATCTGAGGCAAGAGGCAAAACAACGATAACCTTGTTAATCCACTGCTGGTCATCCATGTGATTTACACATAACGTACAAAAGAGGTTCAGCCCTGCATTTTTCTGTCCTTACACACATGAAACCAGGATCCCAGAATCAGTTGAGTGGCGACAGGAAAGTTAGCTCAGATGGAAAGTTCTGAGTTTTTAGGTTGTTTTATGTGAGCTGCACTGTTACTTTACACTCCATGTCGGTAAAGGTGTGCATCTAATTAAAAGCCCTGTTCCAAAGGTGCAAATTCCCAGTGTGAAAGAGGCTAATGTTTAGATGATTAAACTAACTGGAGATGCTGTCAAGCAAAGAAATTCCTCAGTTTAAAATAAGAAGCAATGAAAGTACAACAAAGCGTAAGCTTGTGCAGATGGAGAAACCTCAACACAACACATCCAACCTAACTACGTATTTCTTTTTTTTTTTTTAGAGTGGCTTTAAAAGATGGTAAAAGCAGGAGGATTTCAGCAAACTTTCTTTTCTGGTATTATCCACAGGCTTAACTTGAAACTCTGTTACCAACCAGGTCTACACATGCAAAGAAGCATTGACCCACAGGTGTCTTTTCACTTGAAGTAAAAACATCACATCAACACATTCACACAAACAGCCTAACCTTGTTGTATTTGTTGGTGCTGGTTGTAGCTAGGCGGCTGCTGGTGGGGATACTGCTGTATATAACCAGGTGCGGGGCTTTGAGGAGTGTAGGGGCTAGGTACTGGACTGCTCTGCTGGCCCATGTACCGGCTACTAGAACCAGTCTGTGGTGCCACAAATCGGCTGTGTGAAATATTGAAGAGAAAAGAGCAGAAGATAAGCAAACAAGAAAAAGTCCAATTTGAAGACAAACTCAAATGAAATCAATTCCACTACTTTGAAAGTTTTGTTACATTATAGTCAGTACAATCTTTTCGAGAACCGCACCTTGATGGGTTAGGAGAAATTTCAGCTGGCTGGAAGTTTGCAGACTGGGCAGGGCTATGCATGGAGTTTTGTGTGATCTTGAACGGTGGTACCATTGGTTGCTGCATAACTGTTAAGAAAAATAGAAATGTAATTCATGAGAAAAAGAACACTTTACTTGTCTACACTTTTAATGTGTTATAACTACGGCATTAATAAAACAAAATAAGGTTAGACATTGATTTGTGCACATACTTTTCTCCCTGAAGATTCCAGGGTTCCTGGCCAGCATGGTCTGCAGCAACAGTGGTGCGTCTCCTTCCGGCTCATCGCTGCCCAGGTTGTCCTTCAGTTCTCTAAGAACGCACACACAGAAAAGATGCGTGGACATACTATATAACACTTAAAGTAACACAACGTAAAAAGAAAACAAATAAATGGCAGATTTTGTGAGTGTCTGACACTCCCCCGCTTGGGAAATTTGATGCACAACTTCTTGTTTACGTATATATTTGTGCACAAACACATACTCGTTTAGGATTTTTTAAATATATTTATTTATTTTAAGTCAAATAATAAAATCTATCTAACGCCACAAAATATTTTCAAGTTTTTTTACATGGATGACCTAAAAAACTTTTTTCTATATGTATGATAGAGGTTTGAAGTTACAGTGAACTTTTGAGACTACTGAAAGGTTCTTCCATTTATTTCACATTTGCAGAACACAACATTTTTTTGTGTTTCTAAAATGTGTAGTCTAAAGGGTAACATTTTTCACTGAGCAACACCCCATACACTGCAACCTTAATAAATAACCTGAATGTTAACAAAGATTGTTCTGCAACATAATCCTTTTCTGACAACAATATCTTTGCATGCTATCGTCACTACACACAAGTAGAAAAAACAGACTACAGCCCCTTGGTTATTTAATTAAATAAAAATGACACTTAATTAAAAAAAAATTTAACATTATTTTTCATCCAGAAAATGCAATTCTCGATTTGTATCTCTAGTACCTGCACTCAGCTTATTACCTAGTGGGGAGGGCAACATTTTTCTGATAATCAATATGAAGTCTTCTGTGTACTTTAATATTTTTTGGACCAATCAGTACTGTTATTGGAAATTTTATTTCAAGTCCTATTGACATCAGAGGTCTCTTCTGAAATAACATCCTGGCTCGGACAGCAGCGACGACATACTAAACATAGAAACATTTGAAATAAGCTAACAATTTTAAAATGTTTCCTTATAAATACAATTAAAATGAAAAATGCCCTATAAATTATAAAACCACAAGATAAATATTGTACATCGAAAGTTATATCTATTCTAGTCATTAAGTTGACTTCAACCTCTCTCCCTCAAATTGCCATGCTATTCCCATATTAAGCCTGTCACTTGTTTTAATCAAGCCAATCCTGCCACCTGGATGCATACATTTATACACTTACATGTGCTCTGTGGAGACCTGGTTGAGACCATGGGCTAGCTGGGAGGCCAGATTCTCATCTCGACAGCCCAGTAGACAGGTAACTTCCTCCGCTATCCTCCCATTGAACAAGAGGCTCTTAGTGGTGGTGGCAGGTAGAGGGGATGGAAGGGGCAGCTGGTTCAACACTGAAATTAAAAGAAAATTTGTTTTTTGAGAGAATATATTAACAGAGTGACAGAAAAAAGTGACATGGTGAAAAGTTGAGAAAAAATAAAAAAGCACTACATGAAACAAACAGCTTGAAATCAAACTTGCCAATTTAGATTTGTTCCAATGGAATACTTCTGCTTTGCATGTCATACTAAACAAGTCAACAGTGGAAAAACAGTGACAATGTGTGTGTGAAACACAACTCTGTGAAACTCACAGTCTGTGAGGCTAGCGATCCCAGCAAGAGTGGTGATGGGAACATGAGGCATATCCCCATTCATGCTGAAGGTAAGGGTGGGGGAGTGTGTTAATACACAGGTAGATCAGGGGGTCAATGGCAACGACACCCGTCCTCACATCTCCTGGCACCTTGGAAAGAACATAATGAAAATTTTTTAAAAATGACAAATAGAATCTGCCAAGCAGCAAAAGCATAAATAAAAACATTTTTGTATATAATATGCTTTTTCTCACAACTTGGCTGAACAAGATCCTACTTTATACGACCACATTTCATCAGTGATGATGATCTATAAGTGGGGATATCTCATAGGGCTTTGCATTCAGTAAAAACATCGTACGAAAAAAAGAGCTTATTCAAGAAATATGTTTGGGTAAAAGAAAAAGCAGGACATCTTATTTAAGATGTTATAAGAGTAAACATTTTAACATCCCTGCCCATTACTAAAATTGGAGGTAAATGCAAGATCTATCAGGTTGTAGGTTTCAGAACAGTCATGCGCTTAAACTCATGTTTATTTAATGAAAAAGAAAGTCTGTGAATGCAGCACAGAACAAGTCACATGAATTCAAGTAAAAAAGCCTCAATCATTATGAAATCACAGATACCTTACAACACACAATCATAGTGTTAAATAAACACTATGATAATTATAAACATATAAAAACACAAACTTAAAATTTGGCTACTAACGTCACCACTGTAAGCATAGTAACCTTAATCAATTTCAAGTTATAACACCTTAAAACTGCATCAAATATAACAGATTTGCAGTTCTAACCTTTTGTAACAATTGTCCTTAGTCTATGTGTTTGTTAGATATCATAGACATCTCAGGTAATACTGAGCAGATGGGACAGGTTATGAGTATCAAAGAATTTCTTCCTGACCACCATGTCACCTACATAATTCCTCATTCTTCAAACTTATATACATAGATCAAAAACAAAATTACAAACATTCACATTCACCACAGTCAAATCCATATATAATCTACGGTCTCATGTAAGGACAGTGACACTTTAGCTAACTCAAACTGTTATAATACCTTCCTGATAGATTCTGGGTATAAAAATTCTACAATTTCATTATACTGAAAAGGTGCTTCAGATCACAACATATTTCAACCCTATCCGGGACAGTGATGTGCATAAAAAAGTGAACAAAAAACAAACTCCAAACAACGTGACAGTGTTTCACCTTCACACATGCAACAATCAAATACAGCTGCACTATTCTTCCAGCTATGCAAAACATCAAACGGAGAATGAAAGTGGGCAGCGCAACTTAAAAGAAAACGCCCCATATTTGTTTTCAAAGACAGGTCTGCGTTATACTTGACCCATGTAAACACGATGCTGCAGGCCAATCAGGACCGAGAGCGAGCGAGCGATCGGTGAGTACCACTTTAACGGCAATGCAACTTATTCTGCGCGATTTGTTCCGCGGAATCAACAGATGGATAGTGTAAATAGGATGTTAGTAAATGGCAACGTTAGCATACTGAGCCTGTGTGGTTTGATTCTGCACGCAGGGGCTTGGCTCTTGGCTGACAGCTGTGAGACTGACAGGCAGGAGGCAGCACAAAGGAACAGATGCACTGTGATGGTGGCGGCAGTGGCGGGGGGCTGCATCCTTTAGGAGCAAACAGCTCCAACGTGCACTTTTCAAACCGAGACGTTGGAAACGCATCGCGAAAAGAATGCCTTCCCAACTCGACCGGTGAAGAAACTATGGCTGGCTGATGCAAAGTAGGTTGCGCTCAGTCAAAACATTTCCAAACAGACTCAAAAACCAAAAGTAGCGCAAGCACTGCTGAAGAGTCCGGTGGAGCAAAACGCAACCCTAAAATGTCAAATGTCACAGACTATCGATAACCCTCATATCACACGGCTTATATTACCATAAATTCCAGCGTTTTATCTTCGCTGAATTGCAAAGCTGAAGTTAACCACAAGCGAAAAAAACAACATCGCTATCACTGCCGAGAAGTTGTTGACTGCACTGGTCTTCTGAGCTAAGCGCGGAGCTACTGGTGGGCTGAAAAAAAAAAGAAGAAAAAGCTCAATCGATAACAGCATATCATTTGCTAACATCAATAGTCGTGTTTTAATTGCTAGCTAGTTATGCTAACTAGCTGTAATAGTTATTAGTTAGCTCATCTTTATGTTCCTCGTTCAAATAAGGGGAATTAAAAATAATACGAGGAAGCGCTAGTCAGAGCTGATGAATGTTAGCCGATTTTCCCTGAGCTCGGGGAAAAGGTGATGAGTTTGAGAGTAAATGTACCAGAAACGGCACGGATTGCAATTCCGTGGCAACGGCCCAATCCTCGGGCTCGACAAATGACATCCAGTTGAGGCCGTGCGCCTCGGTAGAGCAAAAACACACCTAGCTAGCTTGGCTAGCTAATTGCTAGCTTCCGTTACCTCCCGGTCAACGGTTAACGACGCCGTTGGTGGTCTTGCAGCAGAGCATGTCTAAACGCTATTCGTAATAACTGCAATTTGAAAATAAAGAATGAAAAACATGTGTGTGATTATATTTACCTTCGGATGTTGCGTCCAAAGGGAGGAGAATGTTTCAGCTTGGTTTGTGTCCGTATCTCTAGCTCCCCCTTTCTTTTCTCTTGCAGCTCCTCCAGAAGGAACTCGACTGGCTCGCCAGCTAGCCGATGAGCTAGCTTGGTAGCTATCAACAATAATCCGGGTCGGACCGATTCGTTCTTCTTCCGTCACTCAAGGGTGAATGTTTCAACGTAAATTCATAGGGAAACATTCGTTTTTCGGAGTTTTAGTCGGTCTTTACCGACATAAACAATGTTAGCAGCCAATTTCGACAATAAATGAGAAATATGACGGTTGTTGCGATCATCAAGAGGCTCTCCTCTCGTAGAACAAAATGCCGACCGGAAGTTCTGTCGTCTGACTGACCAAAGATCTCAGGAGTGACTCCCTCCATCGGCGCCAAACAAAATGCCATGCAAAATAGCACATTTAAGCCACGAGAGGGCGCTGTACTTCAAGTTTACAGAAAACTGAAACATTTCTTGTAAAAGCAACACAACTTTTCATTTTGGGATATATAAATCCTCATTGGATTTTCACAAATAACACTGGAAAAATATAAAGACTAAACATTGAAAAAAAATAAAGGAATGTGTTTGTGACACATTAAATTAAGGCTATTTTAGAAATGCAAAACAGTGGAAACAGCTGTGCATATATTTATACACACACATATATAAATTCATATGGATTTATATATGTATATATATGTATAGAAATTTATATATTTACATATCAAAGAAGCTATGAAATCCATATGAATTTAATTGTACATCATCAATATACATATTCTTTATGTTAATGATCAAATGAGAAAAACACAGGTAATTTTTATTTTTATTTTAAAAAGATCTATACAAGAGAAATCTAAAGTTATTCAGTCACTTGCATACATGTGAAGTCATTAGACAAACTGTCAAATCAAATGAGGCACCAAACACTGTAAACAAAGGAACTAACCCATTTCCACCGTTATAAAAAGGAAAAAAGCTGGTTCTTTAAATGAAACAGTTTTTGTGAGGAACTAAAATAACAGTTTATTTCTTATTAGGTTTATTAAAGGCATGGCTATATATTTTTTAATTATACAAAGCTCAAGAAACAATTTCCAAACCCATTTCAATCTATAATTAATATACAACTTTATCTACATTTGTCTGTACAAGTATATTATAATCATGAGAAGTATCTATACAAAACAGCTATGAAATGTTTGTTCTTTATGTTGAATTAGTTTAATACAAAACAGTGAGCTAGCCATAATAAAGGACATTACTATAATCAAATCTGATACTTATTACAAGTAATGTTAAATAAAAAAAGATGATCTGGATAAGAGCTTTTAAGAGCAACATACTTTCGAAACAAAAATGCCAGAATTTAGTTGGAAAAGTGAAAATCAAATAATCAGCCTGTTGTTTTATAAATTTAACCCATTCAGACCTGATGTAAGTCAGAACTTTGAGAATCTGTCATTTTTAAAATAAACAGTTTAATCTAATAAATAATTATCATTGAATGTTTTTGTTTTATTCTGTAGATGAGAAATAAAATGTTTTAATAGACACAATTTTTGGTTTTCTAGAAATCTCATTGGACTTTTTTTTATTTTTGGTGTTGTGTGTCAGTTTGATGCCAAAATCAGAGGACAGACCACTTTAAATGACAAAGCAGAAAACTAAACCTGCAAATATTGAGTTTAGTTTTTTTTTTGGTTGTTTTTCAAATTTTTTGTCAGTTTATTTATTAACTAAATTTGGTCAGTTGAATTCTCATCTTAAGTTTCAATGAAACAGCAGTTTTTGGTCAAAACAAATTTTATAAGACAAATTTATTGGATACCTAGATAAAATGTACCCAATGTTTGTCTACCGATAAAAAGAACTGATTGCTTTGGTCAGTTAGGGTACAGAGTAATTTCTATCAAAATAAAAAAAAAATGTCATTGGTAATTAAGCTGCAATTTATATTTCAAATAGTAGAAAATAAAGGCACAAATATGTGAACATGTATCCGAAATAGCCGTTTTCTGCACATTAATATGGTATACCAATTTATGTGCATTTCATCAATCTCCAGAGTTATGCCACAACTAAAATACACATACAACCCTGGTAAAAAAACATCACGATCCTAACTCATGTGCAAACTTTTTGCCTGTTAGAGCTGTGTTGTTTCACGTTGTACAGGTTTAAAGCATTACTGGCCTCTAGTGGATGATGTTAGTCATCACAATTACGAGAGAGGTTGATTATGGAAAGCTGGCTGCCACCACTGCACTCTGTAATTCAGTACACATGGTAAACAGCTGCCAACTATTGGTAGTTATCTAACACAAGGAGCATCAAATCATAAAAACAATTCAAACCATTAGCTATTTACAATCTAAAAATTATAAGGAAAACCCCATTCCCTTGGCTGAGATGTGTGTTACTTAACATTTCCAGTATTGTGAGATTAGACAATGCAAAAGCACTTAACTGAGAAATTTAGTTCAGCGCCATGATTTTTTTTTAATATGTTCAGAAATACAGCCCTACATCTTGGTCTCACTGTCAGTGGGCTTGTCATTCTCATATTCATTCCCCTGGGAGATGAGCCGGTACGGCTTATTGGCCGACTCCTCCACCACTGAGTTGCCCATCTCCAAGTCTTTCTTTTTGAGCTCGTGTCGAGACAGGTGTTCAACGATACCAGCACCAATGGAGTCTCCGAGGACATTGGTAGTAGTGCGCAATCTGTCCCTGAGGGAAGCCGGAGAGGAGGTGAGGACAGGAGTGAGAGTGTGGAGAGAAGAAAACAAAACAAACCATTGACAGCCTCCAAGATAAAAGAAAGATACAAGGCTGTGCGTAGCTAAACTGGTACTCCGAATAAACTGTGCACTGATTTAATATGAAATATAACTGTATGATGTATAAATGTCATTTATAAAATGGAGGCACGTGCTTTACTCTTGCACTGTGGCTGGCTGCTGACTGAATTACAAACAGATGGACTGAGGCACTTGGAATGTGAAAGGACTATCTCTGGAAGTAGTCCTGTATCCACCCAAGACTCTGTGCTATATGAAAAGTTCTAATGGGTCAAAGGTAATTGAAGTGCATTATTTGCCCATGACCAAGCATTTTTTATTTTTACCTAAACATCAAAGCATCTTCAAACAGAATAAGCCTTTTCCATTGGATTTGTGTTATTGAATTTACATTAAGAATCGACTTTATTCAGATTTATATAGATTTTCCATATAAAGGGAGGTTTTCTGCTCTACATCACTGATACTTACAGGAACCAGTCAACGGCAATGATCAGTGAGATGTCATCTGTGGGCAGGCCTACAGACGTGAGCACTATCACCATGGTGACCAGACCTGCCTGAGGTATTCCAGCTGCTCCAATGCTGGCTGCTGTGGCTGTAATACTGAGGAACACAATAAAATCACAGTACTTCACCTTAGTCGATGGCAAACATCATATAAATATTTCCCCATGCATCTTAAACTTTTATCAAACTATGTGAGCAAATCAGCTTCACCGTTTAATTCTCAGAATGGTGACATGAAAGTGTAGCTCAAAACATACCTGATTGTGAGAATCTGTCCAAAATTAAGGCTGTAGTTATTGACCTGAGCTATAAAGATGGCTGCCAGGGCTTCGTACAGAGCTGTGCCATCCATGTTTATGGTGGCGCCAACAGGTAGCACAAAACGGGTCACCCGCTTGTCAACGTTGTTGTTTTCCTCCAAGCATTTAAAAGTAATTGGCAGTGTGGCGGAACTGGTAGCATAAAGATGAAACAGGACAGTAACAGAAAGACAGGTAGGTGTTGTCAGTCGGCTTGATACTTCTCACTACCATTTTACCAGAATTCTTGCAACTTTAACCATAAAAGAAGAATGTGTTTGAAAACAGTTCAAAATGTCTAGCTTCCTTACTCATCATTTATTAGAATTATTGGTTGTTGATCTGAATAGCAGTTCATTCTAATCACATACCTAGAGGACGTTCCCAGGGCAGTGATGAGTGCCTGTAGCAGCCCTGTAATAAACACAAAGGGGTTCTTCCTGGTGATGATGAAATAGAGTGTTGGCAGGACAACGATGGCGTGAATCAACAGGCCACTTATGACTGTAACTGTATACATTCCCAGCTGGCCACCCATAGCTGTAATGTCATCCATCTCCACAATTTTACCAGCAATCAGGAACAAGATACCAATCGGGGCATACCTGGGGATTGAAAATGGATCATTTTTAAAATCTGCAAATGAATCATTCAACTCCTTTGAAAGACAACAGTCCTGACACTTACCACATTATTATACCAACCAGCCTCATGATGGCTTCATTGAGGCAGTCAAAGAAGTCTTTCAAGGGTTTTCCCTGTTCCCGCATGCTCCCAATAATCAGACCAAAGCACATGGAAAACACCACCAGGCCAAGCGCATTAATTCCATTTACTGCTCCCGGCACTGGGATCATCTCCTCTTTGGCTATCTGCTGGCTGCCGTTCAGTGTGAATATCGTGTCGTTCACCGTCACAGTCACATGGACAACTCTCTTGGCATACTTCGTCTTGAACTACATTTAAGACAGGCATATATGTTATGTAATAGACATCAAGTTTAATTAAAAAAAGAATTGGTTTAACATGGAAAAACTTATAATTTTCTGAGTGAAAAAGAAATTTCAACAATTATCTTGTTCTGATTAAAAATGCGCAAACATTGTACATTTTTTCATGTACAGTATATTCTTTCAAGTCTCCAAAATGTTGCTTAGTTGCTCCAATGGTATTCATTTATTTAAACAACAGCCGTGATTATGGTAAAATGAGCACAAAAATGAAGAAACTTAAAATCAAAAAGGCCTTTAACTGAATTTTCAGGTACAGTGATGAAAGACAAATATGAATATGAACAGCACTTACAGTCACTACAGATCAATAAAAAAAACAATGTCTTTGGAAAAGTACCTGTTTGGTACAAGCCTCCACAAGGTTAGGAGGAAACATGTTTCTGGAAAAAAACAAACGAAAACAGATTTTAATTTCTTTTCCACTTAATCGATTGCTGGTACACTTCTCATAAACAAAAATTGACCTTTTTGAATTGTAAATGTACTTTCTTATACAGATTTCCAAAATTCACAGAACTCAAAGGTCACTCTCTTTCTGAACTCCTCCATCTGGGTGAACAGTTTCAAAGCAGCAAATCAAGCTGGGGTGGAAGATTGAATCTTTAATGATATCATTTTTGTTGGCATTTTTGCCTCGTTTGGGAGCACAAACATTTTCAAGTACCTGATGAGATCCAGAAAGGCATCGGCAGCGCTGACCTGCTCTATCTGCTGCTGCTTGGTGAACTCATCCTTTGATCCTTTTCCAGGGTGAATAATGAGTACCATGACAATACCGATGAACACAGCAATGACAGTTGTGGTGGTGTAGTAGACCACAGCCCTCATACCCATTTTACCAGAGGCACGGCTGTCCAGCGCGGCTATACCTGGAAATGCCCAATCACATGAATATGTGTATAATTACTGTCAAAATTAGTCATTATTTATCAGCACCTGCTGTCTGACTCATACACACATGCAAGCATGAATTTATTTCTAGAGATTTCCTCAAGAAATAAATTGAGCATTCCAGTTACAACGTACAAATTAACACCAGCAGTAAATTCGTCACATTGCCAGTCAGTGGGAATCTCCCTCTCAGCTGGCTCACTTTCAATTAATCATTTCATTTTTATACATTTACTTCACAGTGACACACAATAATCATTAGGTGTCAAACTCGGATGTTACCAAACAAAATGACATCATGTTTCAAGTGTTTGAGTATGAAAGTTTCTTCATTTGTGTTTTTTTTTTATATATATATAAAAACATCTTTAGTCATGACATGATAACAAAATTTGTATTGATGTGGTTCTAATTTCATGCTTAATTATAGCCTGGGAAACGGTGATGTAATTGTGGGTGTATCTGAGAATGAACAGAGAATGGGTGTATCTTGAGTATCTGAATCAAAGACCGTGACAACAAAAAGTGCTATGAAATACAATCTTACTGTAACCTTTAGTGCTGGAAAAACAGCTATTGAAAAGCACACAGGGGTAAATACTGTTATCTGGATTCATATTGTAGATCAATACACAGCTGCAGGGCCAAACAAGCATACATGTGCTTCTTGAAGAGCAATTTGTGAATACACTAGATACAAAATAGACTTGGCAATGAAATGTCCTGAATGTCCCTGAGTGAGAAATGAGCTTGTTATGAAAACACAGTGGGGAGAGATTTCAGTAACAGATTAGTAGTCAGACTTCAGCTCAACATTTGTGCCACCAAGAAAAATGATACAACAGAGACATGTCTGTGTGTGTTGTGACAAAAAACACAACACAAAGTAACACTTTATGCAGTTCCACGAAGATTCAGAAAAAACTGCTGATGTTCTTGTTATGAGCCAACACTTTGTTCCTCCTTTATCTAACTATATCAAGGGGCAGCAAAAGGATGTACTATAAATCATACAAAGCCTCAGATTGGGTTTCAGTTTGGTGGCTCAAATGAAAAGCAACAGACAAATCATCAAAGAAATCAAAAGGCAAATTTGGCAAAGGCAATTTAGAGACTCTGAGAGCCTTAGGGCGTATTTGTTCTTAACTATTACCATTACATGGACTACTGAGGGGCAATGGGAGCAAAAGAAAAATAGCCAAGACAAAAGCCGGACTTGGAGAAAACGTGTGTGGGTGTCTTTTTGATTCACAGAGATTTTGTGGGCTGTAAATTGTAATTAGGTATAAGGTGAAACAGACCCTCTGGGTAGGTGTGAGGTTAAGACAGGGTTGAGGTTTGGCTTTGGTTTTAATTTGTTAATGGTGAAGGTTGAGTTGGAGTGTTGTACAATGAATTATGTCATCCTCTCAATGGGTCTCTCCACTCCTGTCTCAACACGCCATGGGGTAAAGCTTTGTCCAGCTCTCTAAGATCCTCCGTCTCCCTTCTTCGGGCTCCCCTTCCTACATTCTTGTCTTCCAAATTCTTCACATCCTCTCTTAACCACCCCTCCATGACTTTCTCTTGTTTCAGAGAGCCCCTGTGTATCTCTCCCCTGAACTTCTCCCTCTCCCCAAATCTTGCCCCCCTTTCTTTTCTGACACACTCGTCTTATTGCTTCAGTCCTCTTTCATTATTCACCCTTTACCTCCCATCTAACCCCTTCTTTCCTTGTTTTTTCCCATCCCCTGTCTGCTGGCCCTGGGAAAACTTGTTGACTTAGCTTGCCCTACACATGTGCACAATGATCTCCAGCCTGTTGTCCAGGCAACAACTCACGCAGCCTCACCAATTCAATCTTTTCAAATGAATGAAAGAACCAAGGCTGAAGGAGAGAAAGTAGAATGACTTTCTTTGTAATTTAGGGGAATGTTCATCAGACAAAAAAGCATGGCCACTTGTGGGGATTGTGGGTGAAACACAGGGCATAGCTACTGTTGAAAGAGGTCTTTCCAGAAGTCATTAAACATCAAATGATGCTAAACAAAGACAGACAAGGCCAGAACATATCTACCTCTCTTGATTTTGAGCATTTTGAAAATAATCTGCACTACCAGATCAAGTTGGGATGTATGAAAAAAATTGGCTCTCCTTTAACTACTGTATATCAACCCTTTAAAGACCCTTCTAATAAACAATATTCCTTGGTTCCCCTGCTCATTCCTCTTCGAGCTTTCTCCAAAGTCATAGGCCTACCTTCTGAGACCCCACTGTATTCAGCCTAGACTTCCTCTTAGAGGCCTCTCTGTAATGCGTTCAACTACTTCTCAGGGCCTCACTGGTCTCTTCTCAAATGTTCTGATTCACAGTTCAATCTCACTTTCAGACTGGGTCAGTTGAGATGTATTTAAAACATGGAACAGCCCAGTTCAGACAGAAGCACTATTCAGGCTTGGATGCATGACAGTCATTTTGCACAGGGGCCACATGTCATGAGGCTTATCATGTACTACATCGAGTAATGCAACCTTTGGGCTTTAATGTGATATGTACTTTTTGTTATTAGTGTATTGGTGGTTGTGTGGAGTAGATAAACACAAAACAATGATTTGTTAAATAGCTAATGGTTTCAGTGGGGGAAGACACATGGAAAAGTAAAAACTGTGAGTATACAATGCTCTCAAAAGCCTAATAAGTGACTTACTCTTGTACTGAATGCATCAAAAGCTGAAATCCTTTTAGATTGAGGCCTACGTGCAAGTTGTTTTTCTATTTTCTTTTATTTTTACAGTAACTTAAGGTAGGGGTGTTCAACTCCTGTCCTCAAGGGCCGCTATCCTGCAGGTTTTACAGGGTTCCCTGCTTCAACATACCTGATTCTCATAAAGTGGATCAGTTCAAAGGTTCTGCCTGATAATTGCTCGCTAAAACCTACAGGACAGCAGCCATTTGGGACCAACATTGGATGCCCTTGACACGTAGTGTTGTATTTGCTCGGCCACAAGAGCAAAACTAAAACATTGAGTTGTCACATTTCTTTTTTACCACTCCTAGGAAATAATGTCTATAATTTTTTTCTATAGTTTTACCTCATTTTTTAGTTTTACAATTTAGATCTGGAAATCTATGTTGCTTGTTCTTTGCTTACTACATTACTTTTAGGTCTTAGTAAACATAAGTTAAGGCTGATTTCCAATCTTTCCAGTTTATGTAGATGAGGAATGTTTTTAAAACGGCCCACAGTTGAAGACGGTAAGCAGCACTTTGAATACTTTTAGATTGTATGTGATCTGTCATTTTGTAGTCCCACTTTTTCTTAGTTTGGAGGAAACAGCATAAATTCTAGCGTGTGCATGCAACGGTGGTTTGAATTTGGTCAATTTCCACATGCTGTATCTGCGGTCATGTGACCTGATGTCAAAGGGTGCCGATGATACGCCCCACTGCGTGACAAAGCAGGCCATTATCAAACAGCCCATCTCTCTTTCCCTCAGAGGAGTCGTTTGCTTCCCTGTCAGTCACTGCTGTCACTGGGCATTCAGTCCTCCCATCCAGTGTCTGTTAGTGAGGGTAATATGAAGCAAACCACCTGGCACTTCTGGTCAATGCTGACACGTGGGTTTGCACACGGCCTATAGTAGATTTAAAGGCATGTCACATGTTTCTCTTTTTCAGTGATAATGAACCACATTTATGTGAGCTGGAAGATGAACGAAAATTTTCAGAAATAAAGATAAAGCCCTCTTTCAAAATTCTAAAGAAAAAAAAAATTGCCCTGCTTTGGGCGAGTTGTGTCTCAGTGGAAACAAACACTACAAAGGTCAAGCATGCCACTGAGAAGTGAACTGCATGTTGAAACATCTCTCTCTTGCTCATGAGGTCATCTTAACACATTCATCATCATATCTGACTGCTACAAACAGCTGGCTTTCTCCACTAGTCATCAGTTATATGGTGCTCAGTGGAGCCACAGAACAACAAACACCTTAGTCAGGTTGTCTTTTATGATAAAAAAAAGCAAGCTACTTGTCAAAATAAGAAAAACACAAGGACAGCATGTTGACCAGTAACATTATGGAGCCTTACTGAGCAGGTGCCTGGATAAGAGAAAATGCTATCAGGTGATAATGTAAAACTGGCTGCTTTATGGGAATTTAGAGAAATGAAATACATTTGAACTATAAAAAGTTGATGACGAATATTGGTTAAATGTGATGATGATGTAACTATGCGGGATCACGTAAAAAATACTTATGCTAACATGCTGTCATCGGTGATGATGTAATATTTGATACAATTCTAAAAATGTACTACACCCATACATATGTGTTAATCAGATTGTGTTTGTTAATGACAATAAGAATAACTGACCACAAATATGTGTCAAAATTTTCCTCTGTAACAAAATGAAGTAAATAAGATACATTGATGTGTTTATATCCTTTGACGTCCTAATGTTTCTAACTGTGATGATGCATATACCTGTGATGAGACTGGAGACCAATAAAGGCAAAACCAGCATCTGCAGCATTCTCATCAGTAGCTCTCCAGGGAAAGAGAAAAACTTCACCTCACGGTAAGACATTTTGTATGGACGCAGTGCAAATCCCAGGATTATACCTGCGGAGAGGGTCATGAGCAGATGTGAACTCTCAATATTACAAAGCTGCGAAAGGCAACAAGTTTGTAAAACAGTATAAGCTACATATTAGCAAATGCTGGCCACTATCTAGACGTATATGTCTAAATGAATATAGTTAAGATGTCTTTTTCTTATTTGAACGCATCCAAATTCTGTTCTTATGTGTAGAAATGTCCTCCCTCTTAGCGAGCCTGTTGTCCCGGAGGCCAATCCCGCAGCCTGTAATGGAGACTAGCCTGAATTTGACAGTCTGTCGTGGCACAGTGTAATTCTAGCAGACCTGCAGATGTGCAGGCAGAGGGGCTAGGCCTGCTTCACTTCCCACCGGGCAGAATTTAGAGGTTAATAGCAACAGGTCAGGGGTCAGCTAAGAGGTCATGTAAAGGCCAGTCTGCTAAGTTCATCAGAGCTCCCTCTGTTTGCTCATCCGGTGCAAATGTTCCTTCTCGTTTCCTTCTTCTGCCCTGCTACACGCAGCAGTTGGTTATACTAGACTTTTATTGTTGAGGCAAAGCAGCAATGGTGAAGAGGACTAGACTAATGATCTCCATGTAGAAAAAAACTAAATTACTGAGGTGAAAACCTTGATAGTTAAAGAAAGACAAACATTTGCTGATACAAAGTTACATACCTATTATGACAGCAATGACGGTGAGAATCACAAAAGCATTTCTCATAAAAAATCCCTTCACATCATTTTTTGTGATGTTCTTCACTTTTGTCTTGGCAAGCTGAGATCGGTTTTGGATCCCAGCCCGGATCTGGTGGAGACCTCTCTGGTTCCTCTTTGGGTTCTCCCCATTACTTTGTGTCATGCCTGCAACAGCAATCTTCAGAGCTGCTCTACTCGTTCAAAAAACTTGAACTCCTCTCGACTGAGATGAGAGCCCTGTAAAATTGTTGATGTCTCTCCTGCTGTTCTCCCACACCTCTTCTTTGGTTAAAGGATTTCAAGCTGCCCGATTGAAAGAGAGGGACATAGGGTAAGACTCAGACGAGAAAAAGTCCACTCTGGATTCGAAACATTTTCAATTCATCCATAGCAGAGAAGGATTCAGGCAATTTAAACTTCCTCTTAAGTTCACTTTAACACATTTATGTTTATGTTTATACATTTAGCAGACGACTTTATCCATAGTGACTTACAAAGTAGACACAATGTTGTGTCATAAGTTCTCTAGAGTAAAATCCCTAGTCAGAATCAGTGGTGACAGCAAAGAGAGAGAAGGAAGCAGTTTACAGTTTGATTTAAATGCTAATTTTTCAGTTCAAGCCCTACATACATCGAACACAGCTGTTGGTAAAGTTATTAAATGCATTTCCAAACAGATCTAAAGGACAAATAATAAACTGGAAGTTATTTCTGTACCTTTATGTTTGAGCAGTAACTTCTTTTGGAGCGGTGTCTCGCTCTGTCAAGGGAAAGTTCAGGCTTAAATCTCAGTCGGCGAGGAAATGGCCAGAGTGTCTCTTTGGCTCCGAGCTGGTTGGTACGAACAACCAGCAATGAAGAGACACAGCTGAGAAAGAGGAGAAGGGAGGAGAAGAGGAGGGAACCGCAGTGGGGATGTGGGACCAAAGCAGCCAGTCAGGGAGAGGAGGTGGGGCTGTAGTAGAAGAAAATGTAGGGTTAGTCAGTGGGTAAAGCACTGCGGTCTTCTGGGGATGTAAGGCGGGGACTAAAAAAGTGAAAAAAGGTAGGGGAGGGAATGCTTTTCAGAGAGAAGAGAACTTGAAGAATAATGAACTTTCCAATGAGAAAAAAGAAAAAGGACTTTCTTGTATTCTCCTGCCCCTCTCAGCCATCCTTTGAAATGATTTGTCACGCTTGATAAGCTTAGTCAGATTAGAGATTCCTGTGGGGACTGAGTTAACAGAGAAAAACAAGCGCTCCGACCATCAAATATGTGGAGAAGGAGTGATTCATGCATTTAATGCTTTCATATCTTCAGCAGATGTGTTCAGATTGTGTTAGCTTTCTTTTGCTATGTTCACGAACATTTCGACTTGCAGCATACAAAGTCCATTTGGCTGTATTTTCAGGAAAAAAGAAAAAAAAAAGCGGTTTGTTAATATAAACCGAAAAGGTAAATATTTGCCAGATGTGGAACTGGTTCTTAACTTGTGCTTATGGGTGCTACTTTTTCTGGCAGCTTACATACAGTATTCATAATTTCGTTACTTAACTTTACACCAATTAACTGTCATGAGCTTGATTATTTTGACACACACACATTTTATACAATACGACTTTTTCTTCAAACCAGCATATTTCCTCTAATTTACTCGTTTCATGTTTAGGTTGTACTCCAGCACACTCCGTTGTTGGGCATAATTAGATCAGAACAAAAGGGAAAAGGGAAAATAAAAACAACACAATCTTCCTCTGTCAAGACCCTGGCTACACTTCAGCCTTCTCACTGAGTCACACAGAAGCCAGGCTCTGCTGTCCTCTTTCTGCAAACTTTCTGCAAGGAGTATGGGGAGGGTGTTTTTTCCCCCCCTACACAAGTTAAGGATTAAAGGCATATCATATGTTTATTCAGAGTAAAGAAAGCAGAATTGGTAAGAGTGCAGAGTCCATCGTGTGAGCATAATCAAGGACTGTTTCAAGTTCACCTAAGTTATTCCTCACTAAAAGTTTTATCCATAGGTATAACTTTTAAGTTTAATCTTAAAGATAAAGAGGATAGATGAGTTAAACATAAACAGACAACTGGTTTCACAAGAAAGGGACATGATGAGAGAGATGTTTAGTCTCCCATTCTACTTTTAGTAACTTAAGGAACCAGTATACACTTTTGGAAAAGTGCAACATCAGGAGAGATGGGAGGTGAGGTGGATCAAAATTCTTTTTATATACACAAAAACTCTCCTATTCTTTCCAAGCTATTTTTCTAGAGCACTGATCACACCTCTAAGGAGTGACCAGAGCCATAGGGGAGTAACGTTTCCATGTTAAGACTGGGGTGGGTGATGGGGAGACTGGTCTGCAAAAATGTTTAGTGTGAAGGCCAATGTCAAAGTAGCATTCATCTGAAAGTTAGAATACAGTTTTTTTGTAGCACTGATTGTTGTTCTTTCACCACAAACTCACAACAACTTTAAATTCAGTGTCACTCTGTGGACCAGGGTTTTCCATTCCAAGAAAGGGCAGATCAATTCCGGACAGAACATTGCGAAATCATTACCAAACCTTGTAATAATGTCATTAAATAGGCCCATAGCAATTCCAAACTCGTGGCTTCGCCATTATTACACATCTGGAAAAATGTAAATCTGTCATCATCTTCACCACAAGGATCTACATGGTATCTGTCACTCAGTTATCCCAACAACAGGCATCACAACACAACAGAGTCCTTTGTCCTCAGAAAGCAAAACAATGGGGTTGGCGCAAGAACCCCACTTTTTAATCAACGAAAGGAACATGTAGCGGAGAGTTTACTGTTAATAATACACAATAGCTTTAATAAATACAAAGTTTTCATGCTCACTAAAGATTCTACATCACATCAAACACTTAGGAGACTCAGACCAGTTCAATTGAACATTGATTGTGGAACTAAATAGGTTCATGATGTTAAATCTTGACTGTTGATTCATGTCTGACTGTCATGTGCTTTTATTATGCTACATTTTTTGCCACAATAACAAAAGATAAATGATATAATGAATGATATGCTGATGACAGCATCCATCCAGCCACCCATTTGCAACTCCTGCTTAGTCTAGGCAGGGTTGCAAGGGGGCTAGAACCTATTCCAGATGTCATTGGGCAGGGTATACCCTGAACAGATCACAAGTCCATCATGCAGACTGATGAATATCTCAAATGAAAATAGTGGTCATTTTTGGCTTGAAAAGACATTTTTAGGCAGTGTTTTTGAAGAGCTGGGGGTTTGGGAGCTTCTGGCTTGTGGTTTATAATAGAAGCCCTAGTGTAACAAAAACACAAGCCCTCCCACTTTCTCCCGCATAAGAGTATTTCTTCCACAAATACACACAACCCATGGCCTCAATCTCAACACAAGTGGTTCTAAAAGTGCGTAACTCTACCTGACCCAGGTTACTCTACCAAACCTGTAGTTTCAGATGGGAGTGGCTCACTCCCAGTGGAGTGATGCATCCAGAACAGGTCATAAGATCTGCAGTCTACAGTGGCCCTCTGGGGACATACAGAACTGGGGCCACATTGTTCATTGGCATCATTGTGCAAAAGGGTTTCCCATGGATCAAATGTTACAGACTTCAAACCCAGGGGTCTCAGTGCACTCATAGCCACTCAATGAGCACGATGGGAGATGAAGCCATTCACACACAGTTTCTCACTGATCTGAATGAGGCCGTGCTGGACACAGTCCCAGTTGCTCATCGTTTGGATGCAATATGGAGTGATAGGATAATGGTGAAGAGTGCATAGAGTATAGGATGCTATCAGCAGTGAAGGAAGGGGAGAGTTGACGACAATAAAACTCAGTAAGAGTAGAAGTAAATAGAGATTACCACACAGAAAGGCAAACTAAGTTTACCTACAGTCTAAACAACCTTTGATGTATTGACAAACCTACAAGCTGTGCAAATATCAAATTCACAGTATTTGGTTAATAGGAGGCCATGACATTCTGTGAATAAGTTCAACTACTCAAACATACATTGATCATATTGAAAAACAATTGAAAATTCCATTGTATGAGTTTTAAAGATGATTTAAAGATCCTTTGCCTCTCAAAACAATATCAGAAATTAAACTACAAAATCAAATATAGTTGTATTGATAGTAAATTATCATTCACCAGGGTAGAAACCAATCATGGAGAAATTTCTGTGTTGATAAGGGTAGATTTTCTGTATAATTGATATTTTCAAAGAATGATGCTTTGTGTGTTACTTTAAGTCACTCAAGAGACCTGTAGCTTGTGGTGCCAAGGGGAGTGACCACAAACCTGACCAGGTCTTTTTAAATCTGTGTCTGAGGTTCTGAAAGATCCAAAATATGACACCTTTCTTTTTCATCATAAGCAACTGGTGAATTCTGCTCAGCTCTCCAAAAGTAAAATATAATAAAAGACAACAAAAATGAAGAATCTCTGTGCTATTTTGTGTTGGGTCTAAAGTGCCTCCCACATTGATTATTTGAACACCGATTGCAATTATGTCTCACGTTTTGAAATTGATGGTGTGCACTAAAATACATTATTCGACTTAGAAATTTTCTTCAGAAGCAAACTGATATCATACAGTTCTGACAATACACTAATAATATTGAGTGACTGAATGAACCCCCTTCCAACAAAAAAAAATTGATGACCATTCATTCATCCATGACTAATTATCTTCCCATCAAAAACTGAAACGCTGAAGCTCAGAACAAGCTCTCTACCTCCATCTGCTGGTGTTAAACAGGGGGGACACAAGTTTTTGTCAAACAAACAAGCAGACTGCATTTCCCTGCACGAAGTGACTGAAAGTATTTCACTACGTGAAGACGTGTTTTATATGGTCAGAAATTCTGTCGGCATACACTAGCCAGATATTTGAATGATTGTATTCCTTTAAATTGTTGATGCTGTATTATGCTTATAATTACTTTGTCAAAGTCTACAATAGGTAATTAGTTATACAGTTATACATATATGTGTAAAGTAATGAAGAACATGAGGGTCATACACATGCTTTCTCTAATCCGAACAAGAGGGCTGGGTCAATTAAGTTTGAAGGGCTGACAGATGGCCTCACTAAGCACCTGTCGATGGGATTTATATCTACTGTAACTGCTTGGATCAAGTCAGTTTACCGTACAATGCAGATAGAGGACAGAAGCAAAGCACAGATGAGGAGGAAAGAGTAATGTAGAGCACAAAGCTAAAATCGACCAAACAAGCAAAAATGGAATAATTGTGCCTCCTGTAATGAAACAATTGGGATTCGTTTTTGCAGTGGATGTGAAATTCAAACTGCTTCACCGACCATGGAGTTACTGGACAATGTTTTAGAGGGCTGGCCAGAATCTCTGGAGATTTTTGGGTCAGTTTGGACAAATGCATTAGATGTATCCAGAGCATTGGACGACTGGACTGTTTGCCTGAATCTAGTAGAATACTTCTGTCTGGATCTGTTGGCTCACATGGAGTTTTTGCTGGAGCACCGTGCAGTCTGCTTTAACATACTGGGCCCACTGTATGCTGATGATTCATATATGTGGCTGCTCCTCCATTCCTGAAATGGAATTACAATACATTTTCTTATTTATTTCTTTAAATTTCCTGCATTTGGTAACTTTGCAGTCTAACATGTTGATATCAATTGTTATGTAGAGCAGCTTGATAATGTTAACTAGAGCCTGTTTCTGCAAGGTGAACCAACAACGATACGTTGATAATTCCAACAATTGCCTATACTGCTTACACTGGGGCTGGAGCCTATCCCAGTTGTCACTGAGTGAGAGGCGGTCTACTTTGAATATTATGTCAAACTATTATGAAGCAATTTCTATTTAAATTAAATTGTACATGGACATTTGTGAACAGTTTCTGGAAAAACATCCTTATTTGCAGGAAAAAGTGTGTGTCTAACATGGTTATAATGGAAGTCTTGTGTCAAATTGCTTAGAACTGCATAGCCGTTTTGGATTGTTTCCCTGCAATAAATTGTGAAAATGGGCAGACACTGCACTGTTTTATTATAGTTGCATTTTATTTTGATTATTTGAAATTGTTTTTGTACCATTTGATCATTTCAAAATGGTATAATCAGTTCTTTTTTCTAGGTAACATGCCAACATTAGCTGAAATATTGTATAGAAGACTATTCAGTTACTGAAGAAATATGTTTTCAATAGACATTGAAAAAAGTGTTACCTTCTCTTCTGCACTTAACCATATTCTAAATCAGCCAACTGTGTGTGTGTGTGTGTGTGTGTTTAAATGCATTTCCTCATTGGTAAATGACATTAAGATTGTAAAAACTTGTGTTCTGTAAGTTTCCCTTTTGATGGAGTAAATGTAATTTATTAAAGTGTCCACATGGTCTCATTGTGAGGTCAGTCAGGTGGTTTAAAGGATTATGTCATTGTCATGTTTAGTGGCTGGTTTTAAGCAATGGAGCATTGTACAGAACAAAGGTCATGGCTTTATTTATGCATCATTGAACACCGCCTGAAGAAGATATCTTTTAGAAACAGGTTCAAAGTCCATTCTAAACTTATTTAAATATTCGTATTTGTTTTATTTTCTTGTCATCTGTTATCTCACTCCTAGTTGTAGTTTTAGATTTGCCCTTTACCCTATATATAACTTTTAAATCTGCATCCATGTGTCTTTTTTATGAGCCTTGTTTTTACCGTCAGTCAGCAGTGTTACACTTGACTTGTACTGCAATCGTGTGAAAGGAATATAAAAGCCATTTTAGATGCAAGTATAGGTAAAATCTCTTTTTTAGGAATGAAAAATTAAGCAATGCAAAGAATTGCGCCTGTTGGCCATAAAAATATCGATGAAGACACACATTTTTGTTTTCTGTTGTTTTTGTTTTTTTTGTATAAAGTCTGTTTGTGTGAAAATAAACTACGAAAAAAATAAATTATGACAAAGTCATACCTCCTACGTGGACCGTCGACAAGAGAGATTGTTGGCAAGGAAAGGTTTAGTCATGCGCCTACATTACCCATAGTTCATTGCTCCGCGAGGTTGGCAGCGTTTTTGTTACGCAATGTTGTTTCTAAGGTTGAATTCATGTGCGAGTTGGAAGAAGATTACAGTGACAGTAAACCCAGTGAGTCCGACCATCGACAACTCTCAGCCAGAGGGAAGATTTACCAAAGGTAGGATTTACTTTTCTCTTACGAGTGGAGAGCGAATTATGTAGACAACGAGGCGATATAAAAGTGTGTGCTCGTCGTGAAACAATTTACGCCTCATTGGAACTAAGACATCATAGTGACAACATAAAAAAGAGTTTTCAAATTAATCGCTTATGTAAACGGGGAAATAATTTTTCGCCCAGAAGAGCAGTTTGTTCTACGTTACAGCTTTAAAGGACGTTAAAAATATGTCCTCTTTCCTAACTCTAATCATGAGTGAGCGGGTCAGGCTGTTTCACACAAGTCTTCATAAGATAGGAGCTCATGTTTGTACCTTAAACACTGAGCAGGCTTTCTAGGAGTCAAACACTACTTGGAATGCAAAAGGCGTTAAAAACTGTCATTGGTGTAATTGATATCGTTGTTTTTTTTTCTTCTCGTAACTGTTTGCAGTAATGAGCTCCACCCCTGTCTGTTTGCTCTTCCAGACTGCCAACATGAGCGTTTGACATCAGGTGTGATCACTCATCACCATGAGCGGTGTGGCGCTGTGTGTGGTGGTGGTTTCTGTCTTCCTGTTGGCCCTGTACCTCCTGAGGCGTTATGCAGACGTGTGGAAGCAGCAGCGGATGGTCCTTATAGGCACGCTGCTGTCCTGGTACCTCTGCTTCCTCATCGTCTTCATCTTACCGCTGGATGTCAGCACGGTAATTGACAATTTAGCTTAATAACTTTACTAGATAAATACATAATGGTCGGAATGAGTCGGTGTGCGTTTTCCCTGCCCATATTCAACTTGTGACTTGCGTTATGCCTTACTTTGTTAACCCTCCCCTCCCTCTCTCAGACCATCTATAACCAGTGTGTCCATATTCACTCAAATCAAACATTCCCTGTGACTCAAGCAACAGAGTTAAGTCAGACCGAGGTCAGCACAGCCCAACACCTACCTTTGAAGTAAGTAAGACGTTGTTTGATTTATTACATTTGAGATCTCTCTCTCTTGTAACTCAACAACAGTAAGTTCATCCACTCTGAGTTCCAAATTGATCCAACATGATATGCAAACCTTTCTCTC
>JABUIW010000162.1:614068-686410 GCA_013363375.1 Menidia beryllina | reverse complement strand
ATAGATAGATAGATAGATAGATAGATAGATAGATAGATAGATAGATATATGAATAGTGTAAAACCCTGATGTACTCTGAACTTGTCCATTTTTTTTCAACTATTTTTTTCATATACTTTGTTTTTTAGCAAATAAAGCTGCTGTGAAGGGATTTAACTTTACTTTGATTATTTTTTTTGCATTCGCTTGCTGCAGAGTACCAAAGGCGTGCGAGAAGCCCTGGAGTTACATCCCAGATGGTGTCCTGCCAGTCTTTTGGAGGGTTGTATACTGGACTTCCCAGTTTCTCACATGGTGAGATCTTTAAGCCACACACATGTATGAATATAATGTTACACTGAATCAAACCCCAAGCTTTTAGCTGCTTTATCTTCACCTGATAGTCAGAACAACAGCTGTATCTGGTGTATTGAGTCCCCCTCTCCTCTGTGTGAATATACAGGCTGTTGTTGCCCTTCATGCAGTCTTATGCACGGTCGGGAGCTTTCTCCAGGGTTGGAAAGATTAAGACGGCTCTCATTGAAAATGCTATTTATTACGGCACCTACCTCCTTATCTTCATTTCGCTCTTGATCTATGTGGCTGCTCACCCAAAGTGGAAACTCACATGGTATGTTAAGTGAACTGAAGTACATCCAGAAACATTAGAAAACTGTGGTTGTGTTTTCTAAGCGAGTCTTAACCTTCTTTGAAAAACTTGCACAGGAAAGATCTCCAGACCATTGGTATTGCAGCAGCCAACACGTGGGGTCTCTTCCTTTTGGTGCTGTTGCTAGGCTACGGCCTGGTGGAGATCCCGCGTTCTTATTGGCTCTCATCTTCCCATGGTTACTTGCTGGCCAAGACCTACTTCAAAACGGCAAAACTGGTTACCGAGAAAGCAGCAGCAGAGGACAATCTAGCAGATGTCATGGAGGTGATGATTTCCAAGTATTTAAATTGTCCATAGACCAAAAATATCTCCATCACCAGCTTATCTGGTGTTTGTTTAAACTTTTCAAAAACAAACAGATTTTTCTGCTCATCAGGAAGTTGCAGGCGTTGACAAGTCTGTCCACTACAACAACAGCCTCAGGAAATGTGTGGACACCATTCTGACAAAGGTGAGAAAACACTTACTTTCTAACTTTTCTTTCCTTGTGTTCATATCTCACCTCCACGTGCAGCATAATGCCACCTGTCCAGCACAGTGGAGTGGCCTTCATTTGAGTCCCTTCTCTTTTCAGTGTCCGTCTGAGTACCAAGAAGAGATGGGAAGAAATGCGGAAAGCTCTAATGACGACCACAGTCTTACTCCCACTAAAAGAAGCTTAATTAACCTCCATAAAAAAGTGATTTAGAAGCCATTCGATGATATGAAAGACATAATGCCAATGACATGCCAACTTGAATGGACACTGAATGTTTGCGTCGCCTTGTTTGTGGGTTTCTTAGGTAATACGAGCAGTGCAGAGGCACCGTCAGACTCAGGTTCAGTGGTCTATCTTGGTAGACCAGGCTTTTCATCTTGAAGATGTAGATAGAAGCCAGAGTAACCCGCTCCGAGTCTTCACCCACAGCTTCCCCTTAGACCACAGCAGTTGGATCTGGAGGCTCATCTATACCCCAAAAGTCGGTGAGTTGATTCAGTGCCCACATTTTTATGCCCACTGGTAGAATTTGTAGTTATCATTGCTAAAAGGTTATTGAACCACTCAGTGAAGGCAAACCTTCTTTTAGTACGGTAGAAGTGCTTCTTTATAGTGTTAAAAGGTATTTTCATTTGATATATAGTCATTGTTGCTCTTTTTTTATTATTTAAACAAGACGGCATAAAAAAGCTGATTCTGATTGATGTTTTTAGTTGATCCAGCCACACTGCTGGTTTTCACTTGTGAGATATTCTGAGTCAGAAGGTTTTGAGATGTGTAGTTTGGTTGCAAGATTTCATGTCTATCCAGCAAGATTTACATTGGTGTGTGTGTTTGTCATGCACAGAGTGGTACTGGGAGTGTGTGTTCAGACAGTGGTTCTGCAGGCTACTGGCACTGCTCCTGTGCCTCCTCTCTGCAGCTGTAGTTTGGTCCGAGTGCACCTTCTTCAGCACGCGACCCGTGCTCTCTCTGTTCGCCGTCTTCATTCAGAAGGCTGAGAATCACTACAACTACATTTGTATAGAGGTAAGCACTCTGTTTGTGTGTGCGGTTTTTCCGCTATTCCGAGCTGACTAAACAGGCCATCCTTTTCATGCGAAATCTCACCTCTTCTTTTTGTGTTTTGTCTTCCACCAGATGGCGTGCTTCATCAGTATTCTCTTCATGTGCATGTGTGTGTACTCCACGGTATTCAGGATACGAGTTTTTAATTATTATTACTTGGTGCCACATCACCAGACGGATGCCTACAGCCTGCAGTTCAGTGCCATGTATGTATGTCACAAAGCAGGACAAAGACTTAGTTTAACCATTCAATCAGGAATTTAAGTCTCTGAGCAAGATGTTTGACTGTTTATGTTGTACTTATTTAGTGAAATGAAAGAATGAGACCTTATTGATAACAGATTTTAAAATAATAAGACAACACTTGTTTTGTCTCACATTCAGATTCATAACAGCATGACAAAATCAAGTTGCTCCATTTTTTTGTTTTGTTCTGCATAGGCTGTTTTGTCGTCTGACTCCGCCTTTGTGCCTAAACTTTCTTGGCCTGATTCATATGGACTCTGCCATCTCGCACCAGGACAGAATACAGACGTCATACACTTCTGTGAGTTTAAATCCATGATAGATATTTATACTGACATATCTGCAATGCATTTAATCCAAATAATACAGTGTGTGGGGAGCATATGTCCCTATTTGTGTGGAAGTCTGTGTAGTGATGCACTCTCTCTTTTGGTTTCCCCGACAGATTTTGGGTTCTATGCGGCTTCTGCCTGTAATTTCTGATGGGTTCTACATCTATTACCCCATGCTGGTGTTGCTGCTCTGCTTTGCTACATTTTACAAGTAAAACCTCCATTCAGCCGCTTCTTTGATAAGTTTTTCTACAATGACCATGTGAAGCAGTTCCCCAGGACGGATTATTGAAAAGATTCTGCTGAGAGCAACGTCTTTAAAAAAAAAAAAAAAAAAAATTAAGATAATTTTTCACCCTCTCACTTATATTTATTTGTTGTTTGTAATTGTGTATTTCTGTCTGGGCTTGCAGTCTGGGCTCTCGCTGTCTGAACCTTTTGGGCTTCCATCAGTATATTGCTGATGATGACTTGACCTCTGACCTTGTCGACGAAGGCAAAGAACTCATCAGAAGAGGTCATTTTGCTCTCGCTTTACAAGCTTGCTATACGTATTCGACCATTTCTGACATTGAAGTTATTTTCGCTTGCCCCATTTCTTGATTTTTAATTGAAGAGAATCATTCAGGCAGTTCTTGCTCTGTGTTTAGAAGGGCTGTTGCCTAACTGGCGGGCAGTGGTTGGAATCCCAAGCCTCTCTATGTTGATATAAATAGTTAATATGAAGTCATTTGGGGTATATTATTATAAATATTAAAGGTGACAGGATATGTTGTTCCAGAAATACTTTATGTTAAGAGTAAAGCCGTTTTAGCACCCCCCAAATTATACTTGTGAACTTGTAAATTTGCACAAAATAGGCCCTTTAAATAGTTGGATACACAGAATACGCCCTGATCTTAATTGCAAAAAATCAACTTCACAGATTTGTAACTGCATGGCTGAACATTTTCTCTTTTGTAGAGAGAAGGAAAAAACAGAAAGCAGAAGATGGAGAAAATCGAAGATGGGTTAGAAGATTTTCTGCCATTTTATTATTTCTGTGACAGTATTCCTCACAGGTTTTACATATTTTGGTGTCCTCAGATATTTATCTGGGATTTTTCTGCCCTAGGCCTGGAGAGAAAAATATGGAGTCCAGACAGCTTTGGGGCAGAACAAAACTGATTATGCTGAGTTAAAGGATAATCAGAGCAGCCCTGAAACAGAGATGAAGAGAAGTGGTAAGAAAACCATGCGACTTTTCAATAGAATGATTCATTTTGTGTTGCCACAGCTACTACGGATATTGATAGGATTGAAAATATAAATTTGAATACAGATATTTGACAATAATAATGCAATAATGATAATAAAATCTACAGTTTGAAAACTAAAATACAAAATCATAAAAATCTATCATTTAAACACTAGGATACAGATGGAATCACTGGTAGATAAAAGTACAGCCACATTCTTTCTCATCCATTTATGTACAATTAGCCTCTAATTCTTAGAAAACAAGGCACTTTAGTTATAACATATGCTGAAAAAACGGTCATATCCACCGTCTGAAAATCCTATATATTAATTAATAATATTATAATAATTAGCGTTATTGTTATGATTTTATGAATATCTCGACCAATAAACAAGTTTTGACCATTAATGAAATGCTATGTACTATCAACCCCTTTCTTTACCAACTTCGTCCTGATTCAAAATGAATATCTTATTTCATATAAGTCTGCACCCTCGCAATATTATCTTTAGATGAACCTCAACTTACTTTAACTTTACTGTGACTTCAATGCAGTCTTCAGACGAGATGAAAACCAAGATGATCTGAGGACAAGCTTGTTGCATGATGATAACAGTGATGATGGCTTACCGAATAGAAGGTATGGTTTTTATTAAGCTGAACATAGATATGTATATATGGTATACAGGTATATAGTATGGAGTATATTATGCCCACAGTTGTTGCATCTAACAGACTTACTCTGTCACTCACTGTGTTTTTGTTTGACTCCATAGATCTGGAGGACGATACATGTCCCTGTCACCTTCTCTGACGGGCCTTTTTGATGATGTTTGAAGGATTGAAGAAAATGCCAATGCAAAGTCAAAAATGACAGAAATAAATACATTTCACTGGAATTGTATTTTCCTCAGGGAAACGTTCATCCATTACCTTTAATGAATGAAAGTGTTCATGTTTTTTGAAATTGTATTTAAAAGATTAGCAACTTCAAGTGCCCAAAACCAATTGAAAAGTGAGATCATATCCAAAGCATATTTGATGTTGAATATTTTTGTATTTACAACCTCCTTTGAACTTTATGTGCATAATGAATCAACTATAATGTATGTTTCCTGAGACTTTGTAACTGAATACAAAATCTTATTAATTTAGCCCTCTCTGTGTTCGATTGTGAGTGACTCATGTACCATCCCACATATTTCGGTTTTATTTTACATGTGTGAGTGAGAATACATAATAGACAAGGGATCATTTTAGCTGTGTGGTTTATAGTAACAAGTCATAGAATGAAAATAGAAATAAACTGGAAAGACCTCTTCCTGTGGAACAGCTGTGAGAATGGAAATCTGCAGATTCACTGACCCACAAGGCTATGGAGAAGATGAACAATCAGCAGGAAAAAGCTGAAGGGTGGAAGAAAAAATGAGTGAAAGGCCTTACATTATTGGTGGGTCTCTCTAAGAGGCTGAAATTGAACTGAACAGGAATGTTGTGTTGAATTCAAAAAAGCAAAAGTGACAGGTGGATACCATTTCAACACAGATATGAAGAGTTCTCACGACAAAAGGTAAAGTAAAGTACAAAAACACTGATCCTTCGCGTAAAACAGAGACACAGACGGAAGAAAGATTAGAAGTGATCCAAAAGAAGGTCAAGTCGCTTTGGATAAAAGCGTCTGCCAAATGCATAAACATAAACATAAACAAAGGACTATTTTCAAGCATGACAGATTCATGTAAACATCAGAAGAGAATGTGTAACTTGTTACCCAGCCGCTGTACCCTGCGAATTAGCGGATCGCCATTTTGGCCCTAAAGCGAAGTGTCAGTTTTCGAACAGCAAGCGAAGGCATCACTCGCCTGCCCAAGTCCCACACTGACACTTCAGAGAGCTTTATGTTTGTGAGGCAGTAATGTGTACGAGCTAGGTAGCAACCGCAGCTATCTGCTCGACAAAACACGGAGGGGCGTCGAAATATACCGCTAAGTGTCATTCTGTTTTCTGACCTACAGTCCGACCTACTCAACTGGGAATTGTAACGTTTTCAGCGGGTAGGTAGATGCTTTGGCTGCCACTGTTAGCTAAAGCTAATGCCCAGTGGAGACAAGCTGCGGTGCTAACGATGCTAGCCCCAGCTTGTGTTGCAGAGAAGACACTTCTCTTTTTACTCTAGTCTTACTCTGTCATGTTACGATAGACACATTTAAATGACTATATGTATGATTTCAAAAGTCAATGTCCTCATTATTTGTGCTCGCAGTGTCTTTATGGTACGCGATCCTTGCCCAGAACCAATGATGGCTAATTGTGGAGGAGGATTCATTTTGGCAGGCTGTGGATTGTAAACTGTTCGAAATCTGTGTAGTTATTACAGACCAGGAGGTGGGTACGACTTCCAGGTCTGTACTGTCATTTAGGGAAGACGCAGGTTGGCGGTTACATGTTTTGTTTTCATTTGTAAATTCCTATTTGTTATTTCAGCTGGTGCTGTTTTCCTGCTGCTGCACGACAGAGAAATGATCTTTTTTCCCCCATATCAGCAGCATTTTCAAAGTTAGCAGATCTCATTCTCATGTAAAGCTTCGTTTTCATATTAGCTGTGAAAGAATCAAGCGTTGTTTGGCCTGCATTCTGTTTTATGGGCTCATTGGTAATTCCTTATGGCTGAGCTTATTCTCTCCCACACGGGATTTAGCCCATCACTGCATGTGAATGATAAAAACAAACAACCGGATACGAGTGTATGCTTTCCAAACATCTAATGTGTTGTCTGTACTCCTGAATATTAGCCTGTGTGATGGTAAGATCCATGCCATAAAGTGTTGGATATGTTGCTATCAGTGTGCAGAAAATCTACAAGGGGTCCCACATCCCTTTTACACTATTCTCATCAACAAGAAAAAAGAAAGAAAAAAGATTACTTTAAAAATGTTCAACGACATAGTTAGTGGCTGTGATTCTGACTACTGCTTTTGTTTTTTTTGTGTGTCCTGTTTTTAGACAGCCATGGGTGCGCTGGGTAACGGCCGTCGAGGAGGAAGATCCCCACCTTTAATGATTGCTGCTCTGATCGCCTGTATCTTGGTTCTGGGTTTTAACTATTGGGTCTCCAGCTCCCGCAACCTGGAATTACAGGTAAGTTAACTTTGTGGGTGGGAAAACTAGTTAGGTGAGTATTTGCCTTCACTTTAAAACCTACCCTACACAATGAGAGGTGCAGTTTTGGCATTTCTGTGTGTCACAAAGGCCAGGAATTCACCAGTTAGTGAATGCTATTGACATTCAGTGAGCCATAGACTGAAAGTCTACGTTTTCACCCACTAAATTCAAGACCAAGATTGAATTCTTAAAAAAAAAAAAACACAGAATAGGTTAAATCTGGATACACTCAACAACACAACTTGGATAAACTTTATTATTACAGACTTATCTTTTCTTAATGGTGACATAGCTGAATCAACCTGAGCCAAGATAAATTAGATAAGTGTCTTCACAGTTCTTAGTTAAGAATAAAATGAATGTGGCTTACAAGGAATAATTGAAAGTGTACCACGTTACACCAGTCCTGGAGATTATTTTTTATAGCTTTACCATAATATTACTTGATAATAAGCACAACACTGTTAGTAACTCAGAAGTCTCAATATGTACCGTAACTAAATCCATTCAGGACATCTAGAACAGGTTTCTTCTGTGCTCCCTGGGATCCAAAGCAAGTTAAGAGGGAAAAGTTTTTTAAATAACTGAAACCCGGTAAAAATAGTGGGCTCATTTCAACCTGTGTGGCTCTATCTGTTGTGACTTTTCTGTTAGCTTCTGGCTGTATTGCGTGTTTAGTCTGTCGTTTACCCATGTCTCCTTCTGTCTGAATATTATGTGTAGATCATGAATGAATGGCATTAAAGTATCAAATACCTTGAGGTGACTTTAACCCCTTCTCTGTGGTCTCTGTGACGCAGACCAAGCTATATGAGCTGGAGGGCCAGGTGCGACGTGGGGCCGCTGAGCGAGGAGCAGCAGAGATTAAGAAGAATGAGTTCCAGGGGGAGATCCAGAGACAAAAGGAGCAAATCAGTCATATCGAAAGCTTTTACAAGAGACAGCTTGAGGGAGCCCAGACCACCTGCAATCAGGAGAAGGTGAACAGCATCCAGAGTAAAAAGATGGAGCAATCAAGCTGAAATAGCTTTTTGAGCTTTTTGCTCTTCAACCATAACACATTGGAAATGTTGGCTTTCCTGCAAATATACAGACATCACCAAGATAAAAGTTGACACAAACTGTAATGCAGCTAATTTTGTGACGATTCCTATGTTTTTTTCTTTAGACCATACTGCAGCAGAACATTTCATCCAGCACCAAAACTGTACAGGAACTCAAAGGTAATAAAATGTTCTGTTTAACCACCATTTCTTAAGTAACTAAATTCTCGTAAAAATCAACAAAATGAACTCTTATTAAAAGGAAGGCAGTGCTTTTTAGGTCTTGACGCATCATTTGTCTTTGTGTGTGTGTGTTGTGTGTGCTGCAGTTCAGCTGAATCAGTTAAATGATGACTTGGGGAAACTTCAGAAAGAGCTGAAGAATTGCCAAGGCAACATAAACACCCTGAACAACAAACTCACTTATGACATGTAAGGAGACTATTTCCTAATACTTTCATATTTGTATTTGTTTAAAAAATATTAATTTTCAGCTGTTTCTCTCATGATATGAATAATAATAATAATAATAATAATAATAATAATAATAAAAAAACAGACCCTAAATTGCTGCAGGCCAATTGATAAATCCCAGCCAGATTAACATAAATGTGTGTTTCCCTCCTGTTTAGGACCCACTGTAACTCCCAGGTCCTATCCCAGAAGGAGCTGTGTGAAGAGAGAGTGGCAGCCGCTAAACTTGAAGTTCAGAAGAAGATGGAAAAGCTCATGTCACCTCCAGGTTTGTCTCCACAGGTGAGTGTGTTTTCCGTTTGATAGTAAAACATGCAAAAGCTATAGTCCTTATTAGAGGTCATGGGCCTTTCCACAGGGCTGAGATAAGTCCCATCAGCTAATAATGAAATGAGAGCTATCTGCATACTGTAAATCCGGTTTGATTATTAACCCTTATCGGTGCTCAAGTTAGTTAAATACTTACTGGAACTTTTTCTCAAAAGATGCTTTGTATGTGATTGTTACTCAGAAAGAACAATTGGTGTTGTAACAAAACCCTGCCGAAACCCTGAAAGTGTGATGTAACTGGGTAGTGTCTGTTGTTTGTGCAGTTACTTAAATTCTGTGTGTGTCCTGTGCAAATACTTGACCCCAAAGCAGGGAAATACAGAGACTGAAGCAGTAAAAGAAGTCGCAGACAAAACCAGTCAAGGTCAAGCAGCAACTGCTGAGAGCCAAACACCAGGCTTCTCTCAGCTGAGAGGAAATGAAACATCCGACCTGATGGCCACCGACATTATCCAGGACAAAGGTAGAGAGCGTTGAGATTCTGAGACGCATTTGCGCTACCTCTCGCAGCATTTCTGTCTCCCTCACCCCGTTATTTCTCCACGTTCAGATGTCTCAGTGCTGAAGCCTCCAGAAAAAGATCTGTCGAACGAAGAGCCCCAGTTTGATCCATCTGCTGCTACAGCTAAGCAAGACATATTGCCGCCAGAAGAAGAAGCTGTCAGAACTGATGAAGTGGAGGAAGAGGCTGGTAAAAAGAATCCAGCTGTGGACAAGGACATTGAAGTGATGGACACCCGTGAAGACGGCACTCAGACGGAAGGTAAAAACAGCACCTCAGGTTGTGCTTTGGGGTTTCTGCATATGTGTGCAACAGAGAGGCAAAGTCTCACCGAAAATGACTTAAGCTTGCATCATCATCTCACAGGATAAGAATTAGACATCAGGTCTTTAGTGATGGTAATAGGCTGATGTGACGAGAATTTCAGTCTCATAACATTAGTTGATATACTGGCAGTTAAAACACAGCTGTAAGTCTGTACAAATTTGAGTAATCAAATTCTCAACTTAAGAGGAGATTTTGCCCAATCTTTTCTTTCTCTCGCTCTTCCAGAGGCAGACCCTGGGATGGAGGGCATGCTGATTGGTCAGGGAAAGGTTGACGAGACTCCAATTGGCCAGAGGATTGAGGAACCAGACGAGTATGATGCAGACGAGCAAATAGTGGGTGGAGTAGATTTGGAGCAACAGCAGAAGAGCAAACAGGCTGAAAATACAGGTATGTGTGTTCGTGTGGAATGACATCGGGGGGACAAAAGACCATGGCTAATTTTTCCCTTTGGGACTGCACAGAGCTGTTAAAGGGTTTACAGTAGAGCTTGTGTGAAGGATGGTTATTTACATAGTCATCCTGTTGTTTTCTAGACAAAGATATGGAGGAGGAACTGGCTGACTACAATGGAGATGATGAGAATGAAGGGGAGTTTGAAGCAGACAAACAAGCTGCACTTGCTCAAATTTAAGGTATGTTTGCTTACTTTCTTTGTTCATTCTTAAACAGCAACACTCTCCACGGGCCAGACAGTGTCATACGATGCTCAGACAGGCTTTAGTTCAAGAGTTAAAGGAAGTTCTGTATTTTCCTACTGCCATATATCTGCAGCAGCTGGTAAATGTGTGGTTTATTGACAGAAGAACACCCTTTTGCAGACATGGAGTGCGCGTCACACCGGAGGACTGGATTGTTGTGCAGCACACATAGAAAGCAAAACCATCTCAAATGGAAATTCCTCCGTATCACTCAATTGGGTGATTAATTCAATCATTTCTTTTTCTTTTGTGGAGTATCTTTCATCGGCCATTTTCAAATGTTCTCACCAGCCATTCAGTTCTCTTAGAGAATGGCAAACATGACTGAAGACATTTTAGGACCTGAAACCATTTGGCTGGAAAAAATAGAGCACCTCCACATGCCTGATCAAAATCAGAAGATTTTGATGATGTGTTGACATGTGTTATGGCCACCCGATAACAGCTGTGAGCTGAGGTATGTGCAGAGCCTTGTAGGGTTACAGGGTGTGAAATGCTGTGACACGTTTGGAAGATATCAGTGATTCCAGAGACCGAGCTCTGCCAGCAGAGGGCTGTGCAGCACAGGCCTCTACTTTGTGACAGCACAGCACAGCCTTAAGCATGTCCCCGACAAACTCTTTCAAACTTAAAACAAATGAGGCTTTACACGGCAGAAGAAAAGGATAGAAATGCTCTCAGTCCTGTTATATTCCACTGAATATGAATTTCATGTTGCCATAAAAGCTAACACAGGATGATTAACGATCCACATAACCAGTAAGAATATTATTCCAATAGACAATGGCGAGTTTTTTCATTTTCTTATTTCTGTGGCATTAATGCTGACGTCACAATAGAAGTGACACTTGAGTGGCCTATCGTGAGCTGTGTCTCGTATCACAAATGGTCTCAAAGTTCAAATTTAGCAGCTTTCTAACGCAAATATAATTACATTAGAAGAATCTTTTCTACTAAATCAAACAGCTGGAAAGTGGATGGTGTCTTCAAATTTACGTTTTGATTTATATGCCTTATCGATTCAGGTTCTTTTACCATTTTCCATTCCCAGTGTCAACTGTTGCTGAGAGTGTGTGTAGAACGTAATCAGATGGATTTTTTTTTTTTTTAATTTGTACATACTGTCTCAAATGTAGCTGAGCGTGAATGAGAATTCTGAGACTTGCTGTAACATAATGAAGGACCTCTCCCACAGAGCTGGGTCAGTACGTAGGGCGTCGCTGAAGCCGGTAGATGTGAATTATTTTGTAGTGCTGCCCAAATGTACGTGAGTTCCAAGTAAATCTGCACTGGACTGGAAATTGATGGAGCCAGAAAGAGCCAAAAGTTTGTTAAATGTTTTGGGGGGAAAAATCTGTTGCCTTTTGTTTTATACAAGACAGATCGTGTATTTTATTCTACAGGGAGAATTGGTTTCTTCTGTTACTCGCAGCTTAATTTCCATGATACTTTATGATCCTCAACAGTCCCTGCCAACACTTGATAATCATGCAATAAAGAAATTATCTCATTTTAATACTGTTTTTTTGCATATCTGACAGCTTTCCCTGCTGTAGTTTTCGCCATGTTCCAACTGGTCCTTTAAAGGCAGTTGCTCAGGAGCCAATTGAAAGATGAATCACTCCTTTTCATTTCAAACATTTTGAGTGCCTCTGTGGCTAAACCTTGGCTCTCAGTTTTTTCTCTTTACCAACCGGTCCTTTGTAAAAGTAAAAATCCTGAGGTCTTGTTTGTAGCTTTGTTTCTTTACAAAAAAAGGAAGAAGAGAAAAGGTTTAAACATGCACATAACCAACTCCTTTTCCTTTCAGAGACAAAGCTGCACCCACAAGGTCTGTAAGGTTCAATGCAGATAATGTGCAGAATGTTGTGCACGACAACAATGTTTCAACTTCAATAATATACACAGAATTATTCTGAAAAACTGTCTCCAGGTTTCCTTATTTTACTTGGTGTACTCACCAAGTAGTTGATGTCCACAAAACCGTGTAAAGTCTTTGTGTCAAGTGATCATTTGTTTATTGTTTCTCCTTTCGCTGTGTGTTTTTTAGCAGTATTACTTTGTTTAGAAGTAGAAATCAAAAGACGTTCAACTCATAAAAAATAAGCTCATGTATTTGTGGTGTTGGGCTGTCCACACACTGAATCGGAGCAATGTCTCACCTTAGTGATGGCTTGTTGACTGCTGTCTTTCATTTGAACATCAGTCCCACAGCAGCTCTCCCAAAGAACTGTCTTCATATTTGGGTAAAATATCCCCCTTTGAGTTCATGGCGAACAAATGTTTTGATTTTTACAAAGTTGTACACTCTCATGTTGATTTGTCTTATTGTTTTGTCTTTATTATGATTATGAACTGAAAGATTTAAATAAATTATAGTCATTGTTGATGATGGATAATTAAAATGTTTTTAATATTGGTTCTCATGTGTCTTATTATTCAGTTATATACTTAATAGGGACAGTATTGAGAAATAAAGCCACAAATATAGCAAGCACGGCCAGTTACATCCTGTGTACAAATTCTCTTGTGCTACAGGAAGTTAAAGAGCATTTCAAGGAGAAAATAATAATCAGGAGCATTATTTTAAAACAATCTTCTACAGGCCTTTTAGATAACACATTGTGACCAAGATATGCAGTCAAATGAGATGTAATAACAAAAACGGTCTAAAACATTTGAATGAATATCTTGTGTGTGATAGGAGCTATCAGAATATTTGAATATTGCAGTAATTTAGTAATGAAAGAATGGAACAAAGCCGTATTGTTAGTATAACACCCTTTGGCCTATAGAAAAAGACGTAGTTTGAAAGTTCGGCATTAAATTCTGCAGACTAAATTATGTTAGTCTCTTCAAAATGTAAAATTGTGAGACAAAAATCACCTTTTTCAAATCATTTATTGGAAAATGATCTTTTTTTTGTGAAGCTAAATGTCTGACAGTGCAGTCCAGGCTGTACAGGGTAAATGAAGAGATCCATCTGTTTGACAGAATCATACAGAGAACCTGCAGAACAAGTTTGTTCTGTGAACTCTGCTCTGCTGCTTTGAGAATAAAATGTTTTAAGAAACTTTTAAAAATTGCATCAATATAGAATATGATAGTGCCACGTAAATGTAATAGAAGTCAGTTGTAAGTATGGGGAATACTTAATGCTGGACAATATCGATCTTCATTTCATACACAACGGTCTGAGACATCCTCCACAGGCAGCTCTGCACAGCCCGAAAAACAAAAACTCATTTCTGCAGATTTGCTGTTGCCTCACCAATAAAAACATATGAAAGCATTGAGGAGTGAGAGCTGTTCGGAGGTGCTTCGATCCGGTTCCACAGGTTCAAAGGGGGGCGTGTGCTGGTGTGTAGACCCAGTAAGCACGATATCTCCTCATTACAACCCCTCCACCTCTTGCTGCCCCACTATCCACCCCCTCACCCCAACAGGTTATCTGCCTCCTCTGGTAGGTCTGTGAAACACAACAAGCAATACTTTGCTGATGATATTGGTGATGTGTCAAGGGCCAGCCAATTAGAAGAATCCCTTCAACTCTGATGTTCACTATAAAAAGAAGAAGCATTCGCCAGTCAACCACCTGCAGTGATCCACATCCAGGGGAATCATGGTGAAGCCTTGCTTTGTCCTTGTTCTGTTTGTTGCGGGTAAGTCGTCTTTTTTTTTTTTTGTCCTTGCTTGTATTCAGTTTTTTTGTGGCAGGGGTCTACTTGGGCTGTAATAGAGGCTAAAGTCCCATAAAATGCAAATGTTAACCATGTGGACTTGGAGGTTTTGGTCTCACACGGTGTGTGGGGCTCCTCTTCTCTGTGTGTCAGGAGCTGCGCTGGCAGACATTGAGAAAAGGATTACTGGGAGTAAGGCTTGTGACAAGGATAGGCAGTACCATGTCCAGGTTGAATCCGTCCAGGGGGGGAAATCCTGTGGAGGCGCTCTCCTAAACCCCCGCTGGGTCATCACTGCCTCTCACTGTGCAGAACAGTAAGCCTGTAAACTCTCTGAATGACTGACATCTGTTCACTCTCACTTCGACATTAAGAGACGGTTAATTACCTTATATGGCAAAACTATTGGTGATTTACAAATCTAAAGAAAAAAAACAGCGAATCTATCAAACCAACCATGTTTATTTAATCCTTTCTCATATATATATATATATATGTCTATATATATATATATATATATATATCACATATTAAAACACTTTCCTTTGTTTCTTTTGGGCAGGGTTGTCAATGTGAGGATTGGCCTAAACAATGATGTGTCTATTTTCACAAAAGCCTGGTCTTTTGTGAAAGGATCCTCCAAAAATCTTGAACAAAAAATCAGTCTTGCACAGCAGTTTACCTTTAAAGACGAGGAGGGGAAGCCTCATGACATCATGCTCATAAAACTGAATGAGGATGTGTCGGCTAAGCTTCCAGTCATCGAGCTCCCCCCTGTTGAGTGTACCAGACCGGAGCAAAAGAAGAAAGTTGAGATTGGAGGAATGGGACCAAAGCAATCAGGTATGACAGTGAATACTACTTAGAAACCAGAGTTGAATTGGGTGAATTTGGAAGTCCTTATTGGAACTCTTAAATCCTCAGGAGGGAAACCTGAAAAAAGCGTAAGGTGTGCCACCACAGAAATATCCGAATGTGGTGAGAACGATAAACCTGCTCAGAAGTACCACAGTGATGAATCCACCACCATGTGTGCCAAGAAGCCTGCCGTGGAGACCTGCTTTGTAAGCAAACTGTTTCAGTTGAATGTTTTGCTATCCATTTGACTTGGCCTTCAGTTTTATTCAATCATGTACAAATCAATTACACGTCCCATCTGTGTCTTTTTTAGGGCGATGCAGGCTCCGCCGTGGAATACAACAATGTCTTGCATGGAATTATTGTAAGCGAGCCTGCAGATAAATGTGTTAATCCCATTGTAATGCTGGACGTCTGCTTCTACAGGAAGTGGATTGATGAAACCATGCTCAAATGATCCACACAGGGTCTACTTATATTTGTTTCTATCCTTTCTAACATAAAACTAATATTTAAATTATACTGAGGTGCATGCTATTTTCTGTCTAGGTTGCTTCTTTACTTTCTTATCATCACTTTCTCTAAGTAAATTAATTTGGCTGTCGAGAGTCCATCAATGCTGTTATCATAAATATCTTATCATTAGAGGTTGGATTTCCATAACGGTGTAACCAAATTTCCAATTCAGGTCATACTTTCACTTTCTAATGTACATATGTCGGACTGACTGTTTTCACATAACAGTTCAAAGCACTGTCACAGGACCGGATACTATCTGAAAGACCCAGAATGTACTACAACTCCACTAATAAAAATGAGAATCGGATTACTACTTGTCCAACGTGTCATTTTGGCCCTCCTTTTCTGTATTGTAATTCTTACTTACACCTTTTGAGTCATCAAAGAGCAGTGGTGATCTACCCATCTTAAAAATACTGGATTACTAGTACTCTTGTGAAATAAAAAAGGTAATCGGTTGATTCAGATTTTGAACAGTTGTCAATTCTTGCTTCACTCGCTGTTCATATTAAACCTGATACAATTGTAATCTGTCAAAAGGAAATAATTCCATTTGACTTTCAAAAATAAATCCATTATCTTTACTTGTTTTAAGCCATTATTGTGCCTATTGTGTGTTTGGACTGCTTACTGAAAATATGTACAAGAAAACAAGCCACGACTAAATCAGTAGAAAGAAAATGTTATAAAGTCAAAACAATTCCAACCAACTGAACACCAAATGTAATTTATATATATATATATTCTGAAAAATACAGTTTTCTGACGTTAAAATTTCTTATGTGGCACATCTGTAAATTTCTTTTCACCACCCTAAACATTACAGACTTGATAAATCAGTTAAACACATTAAAACTAGTCTCCAAAAACAATAAGTTACATAAAATATAGCAAAATATGTTCTAGTAATGCCTGTGGATCTAAATCCTCCACTGCTCACAAACAAGTCTGTTAATTCCATGTATACCAACAAAGCCCTTTTTTTTAATGGCAGCACTGCTATTATGAAAAAAACACAGAATATTAAAAGGTTTCATAAAATTTTATTGATATGCACCCATTATCAATACATCGTTATTTTCACGACCGTTCCGGGGTCAACATCCATTTCCCAATTCTTAGCAATACTGCTCCTTGGCTTGCCTTTGACACACACAAACACACACATACACACACACCCACACCCACACGTAGACACAAACTTTCACAGAAACATGTGTGGATATTGTTACTTATTTAGGTCCAGTTGAGGGTTCTCTGGTCTGGTTTATCATTTTACGACTCATTCAGGTGAAGATAAAGAGCTCCTTTACATGACGCTATAGCTGGGTGCATCATCCACCACTGTTCAGACATGGACAGGGTCATGGCCACGGTACGCTTATTCAGACGAGGGAGACTATTGTCCAGTGGAGCGGCGGCAAATCAAATAATCTTGACAACAGGGAAGTACTTGTGAGCCGAAAAGTCGAACTCCGGCAGTACCTGGGTAGGGAGGGAAAAAAATGGATGAGTGCTTAAGTGTAAGCACTTAAAAAAATTTAAATAGCGCAAAAAGAAACACTAACATGTATATAATGTGTCACCTTAGTTTCTTTTTTGTGTCCTCCAGCAAGAAGTTTCATTACTACGATGTTTGGTTTGGCCACCTTAAGTATCCGGTTAACCTGTAACCAAAAATCAACAGCTAGTTATTGATGGTCATATTACAACTGTTAATTATATAACTAAATTAATCAAATAAATCTATACTGTCATGGAAAATAGAAAATTTAAATAAATACTGAAACCACATTTGCACGGAAGGATCTTGAATAAAAGCAAAAAACATGAAACTGTTGTGCTGCAACATAACCCATGGTCATTTTTCTAGTAATCTGCATGACCTGACCTCTGGATCTGGGCTGGGCACATTTTCTAGAATGAGCTTGGCCTGTTGAAAGTGTTTACTCGCTGCCATGTAGAGGTCTGCTGAGCCTGGTGGAGGATTGTACTTTTTCAGATCTGACATCTCCTGCGACAGGCACGGGGGTAAAGTAAGAAAGGAAGGAAAAAAATGAAGGCACGTTACAGAAAGCATGGTGGGCTTACTTAATGAGTCAATCCCACATTCGAGAACAGTACCTTGAACTGGATGTAGTGCACAGGGGGGGGAGTGACCACGCTGTTGAAGGGGGCGAAGCGGTGCTCGTAGCGAACCTGCTCACTGTCCAGTTCAAACTGAGGCTTGCGCACCTTACCGTCCATATCCAAAGCTACCATGGTCTGAGGGAAGACACAGAGGTAGGAGCACAAATCAAGCCTCAGAGTGCAGAACAGGCAAAAAAGAAGAGGAGTCGTTGAGGGTTCATTCGTTTTACCTACCTTGTACATACCAGCACACATATTCTGGTATGCCTGACTCATTGCGATCTCTTTGCTGAGAGGACGAACTGCAAAGTAATCCCAAACACTATCAGCATCCGCTCCAAAGGAGCACACAAGAGGTGCTTTTTAGGGCAGACTGAGGTTTACATGTTCTGGTGATTCAAAGAAAATCAGACATGAGAGAATCTGTTGAGCGCACCTTTCTTTTTCTTCTTGGCCTTTTTACTGCTGCGTCCTTTCAGTTGCTCTTCAAGAATGCGCTCCTCGGCCATCTGGGAGGAGTCTGCTCTGCTTAGAGTGGACATCAGCCATGCATAGAGGAACTCTGACAGGTACCTACAGGAAAAAAACAAAACAATGAATTTATTCACAGATAGGAAATGAATGGAGTTACCGACCACGGACAACCTATAGGCCCTTACCAGTAGATGTAATAGTATTCATGCATGCTGTAAAGCTCCAGTTCAAAACCACTCAACAGATACTGGATCATGATCCTCAGGTTATGGTAGAGTATCCAAGTGCCAAGACATGCTAGATGCTGTCGCTGAGGCTCAAGTTTCATCAGTAAGCTGTGAAGCGCTGCATCCACCTTCTCGGCCTGCGGAGCACATATAATGACTTCAGCAGATGGGATACAACTGGCCTCTGTCTCTAGTGTTGCACCAATTCCTTCATACAAATGACAGCAGCTTGGGACAAACAGGTTTTAAATTTTTTTAAACATCAGTGTGTGTAGGTTTGGATGCTGCTGGGATGGTTTTTCGGGTAATACATCCACCTCATCCTGCAGGGTGGCGAACTCCTCGAGGATGTGTCCCAGCTTGTCTCTCTGTCGGGCTCGGTTGTGCCCATGGATCTGGATGAGGCTGCAGAAAGGCTGTGTGAACAAAAAAAGCAGACAAATATTTCAGTTCAGCTGGAACGCTGTTTCCAGGGTAATTGCTTTAGACAAAACTATGAAAAAGATCAAAATAGTCCCTGTACCCTGGAGCAGTGGGTTACAAAAGAGTCAATATAGTCTTTGGCCTGATGGTTGTTAAACAGGCAACACCTGCAGAGAAAAGAAAACATTACAAAAGGTTTAAAGTTATTATGTGACTTTAACATTCCTTAACCCTCAAATATAACTAAGATGGAATAATAGAAACAGATCCAATGAGGTGATTTAAAGTTAATGCAACACTTTAAATCAATCACAGATTTCAGGCTTGCAGCGTACTCATTAAATCAATGGCAGCCTTACTTGTAGGAGAGGACCGGTGGGCTGACAAAGTATCTTAGTGCATCTTTAATCATGTCCTGCATCAGATGGGTGCCAAACACTTTCTTATTATCAATCAGGAACGTTGTCTGAAGATATGAAACAAAAAGATACGTTTTATGGAATCAGACCCAATTTTATCTACATCGTCAGGGCAATAAACGAAAATGAAAGCCATGGAAGCACCTGGAGAAGAGATCTGGAGAGCACACAGGGCGACTGCTCACTGAATTCACAGAAGAAGTCCTAGTAAAAAACACATCAGAAATCCATTATCATTGATATTATCATCAAAAAAATATTTGTATAAAGTATGGAACCATAGACATTAAGACACATTTACAAGACATTAACATGATCAAACATTGCAGAGGGAGTCGCAGAGCTGCGTGTACCAGTATTCCATGCAGGTTTGTGGTGTTAATCACATCGCACACAGTCTTGATGCGCTCTATCAGCTTGCTGAAGTAGGCCACCATGTCTTCCCTCTTAATGATCTTGGCGTAGCGAGGGAAGGTTGGCGGCAGCAATCTCTGGTTGACTAGAGGTTCAAAACCCATCATGATGGGGTGGTCTGAAGCATAAATGGGAGACAAAAGTGTGTCATGTGTTGAGGCAGCTTTGTCTAATGTCAAGTGCATTGTATTTCCTGAATTTGCCATTTTTATAGCAGATTATATGCAAGGTATTCACAATTTCATATATGAGTTCTGATGTCCTTTGACAGGATAAACATGTCACAAGCCTGTAGTGCTCTTAGGTTCTTGGCTTGTAAATTATTTCCATGGAACACTATGACTTTGACTATGGTTCAAAAGTGTGTGTATGAGTGTCTGTTACCTCCTTTGGTGGTGTCATTTTGTGACTGAATGCCGTGTTGAATACTGGAATGAATAGGTGATAACAGGTCCGCTGCCTGAGCCACAAGCTTCTGGGCTTCACCTACTGAGCTGGTCTGATAGGAACGCCACGACAAAGAAAAACAACCTTTATTTGAACATCTTGTACATGCTACAATGATGAACTGTATGTGGATGTGACCAATAACATAGAATCATGCTTTACAGGTTAAGCAAAACCAATTCCAGGCTAATATTCCCCATTGTCTACAGTGGACAGTCCCTTCAGCTGCATGCAGCTGTATTTAAGTGTGTATGTTTTCTTTAAACATCTATGGTTGGTATGCTTAATTTGTCTGGCTGCCATTGACTTGTCTGGTGTTTGTCTGGTGTTTGTGAATTACCTCCTTTTTGGTAAAGGCAATCAGAGCAGTGAGCAGAAGGCGTGTAAACTTGATTCTGTTGAAAAGTGCCAGGCACTGCTGGTGCTGGAAGAGTAAAACACAGGACAAAATAGCAGAGCTATTAATACATGCATTCCTGAACTGGGATTTTCACAAGGAATGATCAAAGATGGACTTCTATTTTTGGTTTGACCACCCAGAAAAATCCAATATGGTGTCATTTATTTCTCTTTTTTTTATGAATACTATTTTAAAAACAGCTGTAAATTCCAGAGTAGTGTATTTAAAGGTTATCTGACTCCCACACTCTGACGGAGGATGTAATACAAGACTTTAACACTGGAGGAACTCTTCAAGAGTTTCAAATGTGGGAATCAGACTGCTGCATAATAACCATATTTATTGCACAGTGTTTGACTTTTACTTTTGATTCTAAATGGTAAAAGAAAATAGGCTTTTAATAAAGAAAAAATCATTTAAATTGAATCAATGTTAAAAAATAATCAGACTTACTTCCAGCTCAACTTCAGGGTTTCTCTGCTCACCCTGTCGGCTGCGTGTGCTCTGGGGGGAAAAAGAGGTTTTAAAACTAAAGCAATTGTTGTATATGAACATAATTTGAGTCACTGATTAGAGAAATCGCAGTAATAAATAGGAAATACCTTAACCTTCCTCTGTAACTCATCCTCCACATCTTTCAGCATTCCTAGTAAGATGAGCACAACAGACACAGAGTGAGGATTTAATCAGCATCATCTGTCTAAAATAAATGTAGAACTACAAACACAAAAACCACCAAACTCCTACCTGTTACCCGCAGGTCTGTGACATTATTGGCCATCTTGAAACCATAAGTCATGGCTTGAAAATCCTCCTATAGAATGAAAGAAAAGAAGACATTCAGGCATTTTAAAGTGCCACTGAGTGATCAACAGCCTATCACAATTTTATCACTATTTCAAAACTATTTAACAAATGTTGACACCTTGGTATATAAGATGATCTTTCCAGCAACTGAAATACTTCACTAATCTGCATCTTTCAACAATCTCTTGTTCAACGTTGATTTATTAAGCGACAATTTTCTTGATAAGTCATAGCCTGATCACATTTAGTACACAAATTCACACCTGGAAGCTGCCAAGTGCAGCCACCGCCTGAACTGCTTGTCATCAAGCAGCCCCTGTGGAGCTCCACTGCTCAGCCATGGTGTTAATGGGGGAGTGATTAGGCCCGCTCTTTTACCATCCCAACCGGTTTTTATGCGGCCTGTTCAGGGTCCCTGTCTGAGGTCTTTTTCTAGACATCATAACCACACTGACCGTCTGACAACAAGCTCACCTCTTCAAAAACAGCTGCTTTGTTGATTTTTTCTCTCGCAATGTCGCACACCTTAAGCATACCCAGGGCAAAGGCTTTGAGAGCTGGCTCCTCAATCAGGTCGGGGTTGTGGACGTAAAGGCAAGTGAACACAGTCTGGGCCAAGGAGTGACCTTCCAGCCAAGTTATCTTAACACACGCATAAAAACACAGGAAGATTTATGGCATACCTATTCACAGAAAAATCTCTAGTTAATTCTATTATCATCAGAAAGAGAATTAAACAGAAAGTACGTGAACACAAAGAGAACATCATAATTTGAAGTAGATGAAGAGAAAATGGTAGATTTAGGAGAGTGAAATGAATCCTTTTAGATCTACTAAAAACTCATATCATCTGACAAGTTGCCTCCACCACCAGTATTCTGTATGTACTCATTAAACTACTTGTACCCAAAAGAGATCATTTGCCTGAAAAAAAAATTCAAGCTAAAACTCACCAAACAGCAGAAACACGTGTCGATGATTCCAATGAGTTCAGGCAGACTGAGGTCTTTCACCTTAATGCCACCTTCCTGGTAAAAAAACAGTTCATATTTGGTCAATTTATTATAATAACACAAATGAATGAAGGCAGGATAATCAATTGACTGAATTAAAATGTAGAAAGCCCAGCTTTGTGTCAGCGGTACCTTAATAGCTTGCTCAAAATTGAGAACTTTTCTGTTGACTTGGTTACCAATCATCCCTGCATCCATCTTAGGATCCATCATCTCTATAGCTGACATAGCCTCAAACAAGCCAAACCTGCACCCAAACAGAAAGTTTAATTACCAAAATTTTGATACACATTTTTTAAGAACAATCAAGTTCGCTAATCTAAAAAAAAACTCCATACTCACAGTTTGTCATGAAGCAATTCTCCAAGGTTCAACTCTAAGTAAAAACGATAAGAACAAGGATTAACTTATCCATAATTGCAGGTATTAAGACTCATACACACAGGCACAATCTTTACCTTTGCAGGCACCCTTGAATTCTTGGGTGATATCAACCCAGTTGGCATTGTTTTTCATCTTCTCTGGGATGCCCAGCCCCCACCCAGTATCATCGTCCTCAACTGCTGATTTCATCACCATGGTGACTATGAAGGCCAAATCAAGAAAACCAGGAAAAAGAATTCAGACATAACAAAACAAACATCATCACACTGAGAATGCTTCAGTAGATCAGAAGTTACCTCACAGAACAAAGTACACCAATGATGGCCTTGATCAATGCACCAATTCTGTACGATTATCTACACATCCATTTTAAACTGCTGAGTCTCTAGTGTGGCACATTTTGCTCTAAGATTGAACTATACCTGGCCATGCATTGTTCTGCTCAAAGAGAGATTTCGAGGGGAAGAAAAAAGATGATCTCTAGACACAGGCCAGATAAAAATGACACTGTATAAAAACATCCCCCCCCCATCAAGTTAAACAAATAAAAACAGGTAAAAAGCAACATGAAAACAACTTTCAACCCCAGTAATCAAATTGCTCTCAGATAACTGCCAAAGGTATAAACATTGATTATAAGTGTGTACTAACGTGTGTTCAACCAGATTTAGCATGGTTACCAACAACTAATGGCATCCAAGAGTTTTGCATACCTTGCTGTTTCCTAAAAAGTTACAGAAATCTCACCACGAATCTCTCACGTTGTAATGCTCATCGATTTTATTAGGCTACATTCACATTATTATGTTTACAGAATGAATAAATAGCTCGACCACTCCCGTTGCTTTCAGTGTTTGTCATGACCCCAGTTAAATCTTTCTCCTGACCACATGCGTTGAAACGATTAGTGGTTTAATCGATTTTCATACATAGAGCATGCTTAAAGATTTGATCAAACCCGTATGCTTTTGGCACGACTAACACCAGTGTCAAAAGTAAAGTTTTCACCGCTAACAAACGTATGAAAACCCTATTGGACTACGAATGTCAGTAAGGTTTTATAATATGTGACAAGATGCTAGTTACTTATCAATAACGTCAAATTAGCTAGCTTAAAATAGCATGTACAGCCAAGCTAATGTTGCCTAGAATGTTTTCTTTCTTATGAAAAAATCCTAATCAGACATTTTGACACATAACTCCTTTTAAATTAGTATAAAGAACACTTTATATTTTATTAAGAGAAATATATTCGTTGTAAATAATCGACAGACCTTATTATTTTGGGGTAATCATGTAGCTTCTGAAGATCCTTTTGGAGACAGTAGGGCGCATACATTTGACGTCATAACACGACGTCAGCATCAGAAATGTAGTCCTAGGAATAATCTTCGAGTGCCAGATGTGAATAACGTGCTTGTGGCTCAAAATGCGCCAGTGACAATATGAAACTGTTTGTAGATTGTATTATGTAGTGTGCTCGAATATTTGCTTGACTGTAACTGTGCTTAGAACAACCCGCGCAGATAGAAGTCGCTACTCTCGCGTTACTCACTGGCAGACCCTTTAACAGACAGTTTTGTCTGCACTCATCACAACATCATCGGCAGGGCGTTTCATGCACGGCCAAAAACAGTGGCTGTCTCCCTTATCTTAAAACAGGGCCTGCTTAAACGGGACATCAGTTCCATTTTTGTTCAGGTTCGTACATGTATACATATTTGGTTGTTAATTCACAGATCCATCTATTTTTCAAAGACCGTCGTTTACTCTGTATGTAGCATTACTGTTAGCATACGTTCAGTTAGCTAGCCTGTGCTGCGGACAGGCGACCGTTAATGAGTGACTTGTCCAGCAGGTGCAGTAGCCACCAGCCTCAGCTTGGTTATACAACTAAGCAAATTGTTTTAGGGAAAATAATGACGAAAAAAAAGAGATATCAAACACAGTTGGCTTTTAGCTTGCTAACAATAGTCAACTGACAGTGAATTCTTTCGAGACAGTGGAATGAGAGTACAAACATACTTCTTTAATGGATTCAGGATTATGGAAGTAGACCGTTATTTCAGGCACTCAGTTATCTGTTATGTGTTACCTAATCTTGATAAAATGCCAGCTTTATGGCTTTCTTTAAAGAAAATGTGGCCTGACCTGTAGCTACCACGTCTTCCCCCTTAGCCCATACTTATTTAATTTCGGTCATGCGTTACTTGCTCCCTTGGCTGTACCTATTTTCTTAAATGAGACCGTGAAGATCTGCTGGAGCCAGCAAACTGTGATAAAGCCTCAACCGATATCTTATTCCCTCTAGCTAATATAGTTCAAACCTTTGTGCTCATCGAAATGGGTCGATTCAACATATTTTACTTAAGTTGTCCTGTAATTGGTTGCACAGATGAGGGGGAAAGAAAACAAGTTTTTATGACTCTTAATCTTATCTCTGACTGTTACTATGTTAATTGTCTGACCTAATAATAGCCTGAGGATTTATTGAAATGAACACCAAAGCATTGGGTTTTGTTTTCCAGAAAGATTATTTCAAGAATGAAGAATAATTTCTTATCCTTAGTATTTTGTGGGCTTGTTCTCATGTGTACGCTTCTTACTTCACAGCTTGGCACACACAAAGCCTTTAAGTTTCAAGTGGAATAAAGTGTATGCTCAATGAAAATAATAGAAAGTCTTTGAAATTTCATCCCTTTAAGAATACCACCTAAGAGTAGCCGTCGTCTTAAACCATATATTGTGTCAGAATACATTTAACATATTTATACAGAAGCTTACGATAATGGGGACTTCTCACTTTCAAAACACTCCTCTGGAGAGCTCATTAGTTTGATACAGGTTGGCCACATATTTATAGAACAGAACATGCAAAGCTTGGGACAGTTAAGCTTTATTGTCAGCTGGTTTTGGCAAAGTTGCTCAGCTGAGTGTCCAATTTGGAATTCAGTTGCAACCTGAGTAAAGGTTATTCACGCCCAATTTCTGAATGATACAAAATGTTCATGCTTTTCCTCGTTCATCAGTCTGAACTTTCCTATCTGTTTCTTGCAGACGACATGACATTTTGAGGTAGTGATCATGAACAAACCAAAAATGGCCACAGAGAAAGGGTGAGTGGATGGAAACTGCTCCATCGCAATCTTCTGCTCAAATGATGGATCTCACTGTGGACATGGGTCTTTATGCTATGATTCTGCTCTCCTGCATTATTCTACCTTGCGACTCGTTTTGTCCTGGTGTCTAAAGCCCCTATGAACTTGTCGGTTATGGTGTGTGTTGCTGTATGAGAGCTAGAGTGTGTGCCTGTGTGCCACAGACAACTGGATGGAGATAATTGTCCTCTCCTAAAACAGCCATATCATATTTGTCATGCCTAAAAATAATTTCTCTTGATCTATGCAACTTTTTTGTTTTTCTTCTAGGTTTGACCTCTGTTTTTACTCTTTGGAATTACAATTAACCTTACAGTCTTAACATTTTTTATTTTTCAGTTTTAAGCTCCCTTTATTTTCCCCTCTCTCTTCTCTCTGTCTCTCTCTTCCCCTCTCTCTCTTTATAAGGGCATGGGAATTTTTGTTCCACTGGGTATAAGCAGAGTTTTGAATCTCTCTCGAGTGTTTGCCCTTACTGTAACAACTGACCCCTAATCTCCTGTTTCCATCTGACTGCCAGTGGGCTAATATTATTAGAAAAGGAATGGTCACTACCCCTTAAGTACTGAAGCACTATGAGCAGCCTTAATAGCGAGCCGAGGTTTATTAGAATAAAGAACTGTCAAAACACAGCTTTCAAACTGGTTTTAGACATTTGGGGCTGTTTGGCCCTGTACACACTAAGTATATGAGGTTTTTATACATACATATATATATATATATATATGTGTGTGTGTGTGTGTGTGTGTGTATATATATGAAAAAAAAGCTAATAGAAAGTCAATGGTCACTGCTTTTAGCACTTAATGATAAAACTAATTCACCCTTCTCCAGGTATGGTAATGCATAGGATTACAACCATTATGTGATTGTATATGGTCTGAAAGTATACATTTTGTGTGTTTTCAGTGTTCCCAGTAACTCCAGGGTAACAATGCTCCTGGGCCAACTGGAGAGGATGAATGGAGAGGCCATGGGGAGGGATGTGGAAATGGCGAGACAGCTCACCACAAAGATTCTCCATCTCATACAGACACAGGGTGAGAGCACATCAATCTGAAAGATAGTCTGAACATAAAGTCAAACATAACACGTTTTTGCAGCAATAAATTCAGGTGTTGGTTTAAAGTTACTTTACTCAATAGGTGTAAGCAGTGTTTTCTGTATTTAGTATTCTGAGGTGTTCTTGATGAAACGTTCAAACTTAGTCTCAAATCACATCAGATCTTGTTCACACTCAAAACTAAGAAACATCCTTATTTTGGCTGCATGGATGGAGGAAGGGAAAATTAAGAATTACTTTCACATTTCCATATCTAACTGTTTCATGATCTGTTCAGTTTATTAAATGCAACATCCTTACAATTATTTTCTTTCTTTCCCCATAAATGCCTTTTTTTTGGGCCAGCTGGTTTTGTTCAGTTGGTTGTTTTTTTGCTTTCAAAATGTAAACTATTATATGCACACCCCACTTTTTGTAGATTAGCTACTGTATATTAAAAAAGAAAATTTCTGATGATAATTTGGCTGTTTGTGGTTGAATGTTCATCCTAAGTTAGAGCCGTTTTAGAATGTAAGGTGGTGATGGAACTGTGAGGCCATGTTGGTGAAGCTGTGTTGAATTTAGCATGTAGCTATGTATGTTTGCCAAGCCCTAATTGAAATGAGATAGTTAAGATCAATATTCTGAAAGCCTCCAGGATATAAAATGTATCAGAATCATCAACTCTAAAGTGAATATGTTCATTTCTGTGTAGCTGACTATTTTGCAGCTGAGCATGTTTATCTATAAATTGATTCAGCAGTCACTCAGAGCCAAGTGTGTTCTGTCGGAGACGTTTTATGTAACTTTGATCTACTGCCCTCTATCACAGAGTAGTAGCAGGGTGTGAAGATTTGATAAGCTCACCTCTTCCTGACACCACACGACTGAATTTCATTGTCATTCTCACACGTGTGGTCTCAAGTCACTTAGTAGCAGTAGTGATGGTGCACCCCTATCCTCACGCACACACACACACACGCACAAACACACACATACACCATACATCATACACCATACACCACACACAACCATAAACAAAAACTACGACTTTCTTCTTCTTGCATAATAGATTTATAATTAGACTTTAGTATGTATCACAAGTGTAGTCAAGGTGATTAATTCATTAAAGCCTTGTTCAATGTGTAAGTGGAGATGGGCTGATGTGGCTGTAGCCAAGTTGTGGATCCAAAGTCTCCCGGTCTCGGGTTACTTATCAGAGGACTATCGAAAAGGCGATCTCGCAACGGAAGAAGGCACGATGCCATAATGCTGTAGAACGCAGCAAAACACGAGTGTGCTCCTGTTAGCTGGGAGCAGCTACTGCAAGCTGGGATTAGTGGAAATATCAGTTGCACATTGTTGCAGAGGTCTAACAGCCACTAAATGCATTTGTCAAACGGGCAAGGTTAACTTACAGTTTTGGTACTCGTGTAGGTCATTTATCAAGCAAAAATGCCAAGCATTCTCAAGTTACTACCCTTCAGATGTTCGTGACTCCTGGTATTCTCAGTTTGGCAGCTCTGTAAATAGACCATCTGTGCATTTCACACTTTTAGATGCACAAAACAAATAATCTCAAGATCTAATCTGTGACTCTTGGAAAGTCATAGACATGCTTTTTGCTCAGGTCAATGGGGAGAAAAAATCAGAATATTGACATCAGTTTAAAATTAGAAATTGATGATTTTGCTGTTTAAATCAATTTCAGTGCATGCGTCTTTCTGTGGAGCCAGTGTTTTTTCAGTGGCAGTTTCTGCAAGGATTTTTTTATGACTGGTTGCCACTTTTGATTGGTCAGGCCTGTTGTTGGCATTTTTTTTTCATGCAAACCTGTCACGCATTTTCCGCTGAATCATTATTTTCTTGCATACTTTCTTGCATATCTTGAATTGCCATTGGGCTTTGTACTCTGTCGTTTTCTTGAATTTCATCCATCCTGTTAGCCCATTTTCCATGCATTATTTTTCTTCAAAGGAAAATTGTAGCTAATCTGTTATGATGGATGGGCGCAGTGGAAAAGCCTCTGTCTGTAACTCTATCAATCATGATATACAGCTGTTCCCCTCTCATCTACTGCTTAGCTATCTGTCAGAGCCTTGCCTGCAACCACAACTTGAAATGTGTATGAGCGTGACGTTGGTTCGAGGGAGGTGGGAGTTGGGGGGGTCTGTGACCCTGTTCACAGTAACTATACACTCCAGAAGGGACTTTGCTGTACTCTTGTCTCAGGTTCAGAGTCTTATGGGGCTTATGCGGCAGTAAAGGGATACCTTAAAAAAGAACAAGGGAAAGTCGGGATTTGTAAATGGAGTCTGCTCCTCTCTGCAAAACAGCTGTGCATAAAAATATGGTTTGGTTTGCAGGAGAATCGGTTTATTCTAAAAAAAAAAGAAAAAAGAAATGCAGTCTTTATGTCTTCCTTGAAAGAAATGAAGGGCTTTACTAATATGGGTTATGCTTTCTGTGCTCCATCAGAGAAATGTATGTGGTTGAGATTTGACAGCATGCAAAGGGGAGGGGCTTGGTTATAAACAGAGTGTGTGGCACATGGTAGATGAGTTGGGGGATTTGGTTGACCAGTTGAAGAGATTACTTTTTGCCTTAGAGGGATAGGAACATACCAGTGGAGCTATAAAAGTGATTGATTGTTTGGCAACACATTCTACAGAGTATCAGACTCTTGAGCGTCTTGATTTACAGGAGCCCTAAAGTCTTCAGACTGCAGTGGAAGTCAACCTGGCATTTTGCTGAACAGGACACCTTTTCATTCAACGTCTCTATACACTCCCAGACTTTTGTTTTGATATGGAATATCGCTACACCAGGACATACAATTACTCCTCTGTCTCTTCGAACCAACCAGGTAGAGTCCAAAGGGGAAAAGATTTCAGAGACTTTTTTAACAACTGAGGATTAATTATATCTCACTTGTCAGTCTTATAATCCTCTAAGGTATAGATTGTCACAAGTGAATTGCAACATTACCGATGCTTGCAATTGACTTGGTGCTTATGTTTCAAATATGTGAGATATTTGACTTTGCTCGGGTCAAGTGAAAGTGAGAAGTTAGAATAAACACTGCAGTTCATGCGTGATATTTGAAGACAGCCTTATTAACAAATAACTGCTGTCTCTGACAAAAACATAAAAAGTAATTGTGTGTAGTTGGAAACTACAATGCAGCAGGTTGTTGGGCAGAGATTAAAGTTCAGCCTCTTTTTTTAAAGTGTGCACTCTTAACCTGTGGAGCGATCTGTTTTCAGGTGTTGAAACGCTAATTTGTTTTGCAGACCTTTAAAAAGTCCGGCATGACAGTAATCTCTGACGGTTACTGCTCTCCATCACACTGAATTGTGAGCATAGATGTTCGTTTTCACATTCTCAGATGTGCACTTTTGTGTTTGTGTGTGCGTGCGGGATTCAAGAGAACACACATCACTCTTATCAGTCTATAATTTAACCCTGGCATAATTTTCGGAAAGAGATCACAAGTCTTGAGAGCTGCGCACTTGACACATTTCATCCCCCATATACACCTGCTAATGACGCAGTGCACACAGTGCCAGGCACTGAAACTCCCCAGACACACAGTTTAAGATCACCATCATGAAATATAATCCATCATTCGGCTTTCTTTTTATTTTTATTTTTAAGTAGTTTTTAAATAATATTTGCTGTATATATTTTTTTTACCCCTCTCCAACAAGATAAGTACTAATTTCAGTAACTGCTCTGTTCCCATAAAAGGAGTCCACTCATTTACAGACCAATAATTTATTTTCTTTGGGCTGGATTCAAATTTTAAACTCAGATTGTAAAGCAATGGCACATATCTGAGGATCTAAACCTCTTTCACATCTAATTGGGTGCGCTGTGTTACTTTGTGTGTGCAAAAGCATTGACAAAACGGTAAAATTGTGCATAAAAGGTTTAACATATGAGATCCTGGACACTAATAGCAGCAAACTGTCCTCTGCTATGTAAAGATACAATGGATTAACAGTGTCCTTACCAGAGAATGAAGTCACTCTCCCTCTTTGTTGTAATCCGAGCCTCTCTAAATTCTATGTTGTGGCAACCGGTATGGCAGCACTGCGTTTTTTTTAATGCAAGTCTTTCTCTTGCAGCGAGAAGCATCAGCTGGGAACCACATTCTGGACTTTTTTGCCCCAAAAGCAATTCTAGTCATTTGATAAAAGTTCATCCCCAATAAGAGGGGTAAATACCAATATCAACATTATATGAGCCTTCAAGATTTAGGGCCCGGCCCCACAAGCAGCTTAAAAAGTTAAAGTTTGGCTTTAGTTTTTGTTGAGTTTTGATCTCAGAATCTGGTGCTCTCCTTTGACTTTCACTGTCACACATTGTAACTTAAATGCAGCTCAATGTGGTTCTCACAAATTTCCAAACTGTATAGTTGACAGAGAGGACTGCCTGCCTCGGTTTTGTTTGACACAAGTTAATTGATATGTACATAGATATTTATGATAATTTTATTTGCTTTGTTGTGTGTTACAGAAAAGAGTGGAAAAGAGGTCATGTCGAAAGGTTCCACTGGAATGGAAGTCATCTTGGCTTCATTGGAGGTCAGCTCATGCACCACAGATTAGCTAACCACATCTCAGAGTGATGCATGAATATGGGCATTCTTTGTGACTACAAGAGCATGAAGCCGTTTCGAACAGTTTTTCTTACCCATTCATCGTCAAAGAAACTTATTAGGGAGCTGCTTAAAGCAGGCTCCAGTCTAAGATGTACATTTCATGGAGTAGTTGTACTATATTTACATCATCGCACATGTAAACAAAATCTTTTTATAGGTACTGAAAACAATATCCCCCAGTTCCCATGCTATTATAATAATAATTATTATTATTATAACAAGTTTATTCTCTGTGGCTTTGGCAGAGCTCCAGAGATGTCCAGACCTCCCTGAACATTCTGTGTATCCTCACTGAGCTGCTGACTGTGGGTGAGTAAACCTTTGTGAACTTAGCTTGGACTGATGGCATCTGTGATTCTCCATCCCTAAAATGTCCGTGTGTGTGGTTCTGTGTCTTAGGCAGAGGTCGCAGGGTCGGAGTGTTCGTGTCCAAAGGAGGAACAGGAATATTATTCCAGGTTCTGATCATTTCCAGCAAAGAGTTGCCTCCCAGCGAAGAACTCATGCTGCAACTTCACTCCTTGCTGGCCAAGGTTGGACCAAAGGGTATGCTTTTATTTAGAAATACAGGCAGAGTAATCCCGCTGGATGAACATTTTATGTTGGTTTCATAAACTTTATTCATACTCTCAATTTTTCAGTTTTTCTTCATTTGATATTTGTTGCACGTGTAACATCAAATTATATTTTTACGGTTAAAGTTAAAACACTTTGAAGATTACTAGAACTTTAATAATGTGTTGAAATATGCCTGTGAGCCTCTGTTCTTTTCAAGCTGTTTGTGTGGAATCATAAGCCTGATGTGAATGATAGGGAGATAGGGAGATTGATAGAGCAAGTGCTCAGTCATGTAAACTGCTGCTAATGGGGGAGTGAATGATGGAATAAAGAGATGATCGGAACAGTGAAATCCCAGTCCTTGTTCTTTACATACTGACAGTGCACCTGTGTGTGTTTTAGACAGAAAGTTTGGAGTGAAGGCACGTTTGAGTGGAGCTCTGAACATCACTACCAACATTATCAAACAGAATCTACAGAATACCAAACTGCTCCTGCCCTGTCTACAGGTTCTCAGGGTGTACTGCACAAACTGTAAGTAAAGCCTCACCTCCATCACACACTTCACAGATGTACTCATCTGGTTTGTGGCTAAGGCAGATTAAACTCCGGACTGTTAGTTACTCTGAAAACATCCGCTATTGTAAATGTACCGACTATATTTTCTGTAATGTCTTTAAAAAAATTTTTATTTTTAATTTAAAGCGGTGAATGCCATTTCATTGGGCAAGAATGGAGCTGTGGAACTAATGTTCAAGATTGTTGCACCATACAGCAAAAAGAACACCAGCCTGTTAAAGTAAGTGTCTTCCTCTTTTGGCTAGTAAGCATGAATGATGAGTTCTACCAAACCAGTGACATCCGCAGGCTTCTTCTCCTTGGCGTTTTTCCGACTCTTATTTAGCATCTCTCAGTTACGCTGTTGCTTGACAGACCTTGTGACCAATTTGCCTTGTTTCAAAATCAACAGGGTAGCTCTGGACGCACTGGGAGCTCTGCTCAAATCCAGTGAGTAAATTGCTTTGTAGCCTTGAATTCACATCCTCCACTTGCATAGTGATCTTTCATTAGTGCCATGTCCATGCGGTGTAGTTCGGCTTCTGCCTTTCCTCATCCCCATTTTCCATGTCTTTGTTTTCTGCTCAGAAGCAGTTTCTATAATTTGTCTTTAAGTGGATTCCACATACCCTGTCGTCATACTCTTCTCTTTGTCTGTGTGCTCTGTACTCTTTCGACTTTCATTCATCATGCTTTTTCATATCCCATCAAAAATCGAAAACTGTGTCAGTGCTTTATTTGCCTCTTTATCTCCTCTATTTCATAGAAACTAATGCTCGTCGTGCAGTGGATGGTGGCCACATCCCAGTCCTGCTTACTCTGTATATGGATTGGCATCGCAATGACACGCGGCATCGCCATATGTTGATTCGTAAAGGACTACTGGTCTGCCTCAGGAACATTACCAACATCAAACTGGGTAGGAAGGCATTCATAGAGGCCGATGGGATGAGGATTCTCTACAACTCATCCACTGTGAGTGAGAAATCTCATATGTTTAAGTACATGCATTTAGCAGACGCGTTTACCCTTTAAGTCAAAGAGACTGCAGTGAGACGTAGCCATTCTTTGCTTTCTGTGTGGTTTCATTTGTAGGAATGCCTCCCAGTGCGGACTCTGGATCCTCTGATCAACACTTCAAGTCTCATCATGAGGAAGTGTTTTCCTAAGAACCGCTTGCCTTTGCCTACCATCAAATCGGCGTTCCACTTCCAGCTGCCTCACGTCCCTGCGGGAGGGCCTGTGGAGCAGCTGTACAGCCAGCCTCCTGGGGGTGAGAACTGTTCATAAACATGCACACAGTTGACTAGCGTTTGCCCAAATGTATCAAAGTTACCTGCCGACACTTTGTTATCACAGTCATCGCTGCTAGATTTAGTCCCCCATACCATGAACACATACACTTAGACATTGCTTTTATCCCTTGATCAACTAAATGGCCAATGGCAACACTCTTGTCACTGCTGCACACAATGTGCGTTTCAGGACGAACAAGCTATCAGCTCTGCAACAAGCCCTTAAAGCAGGGTAAGACGTACGTAATCCTCAGATTACATAGATTCACTCCCTATTGCTGTCTCATTTACCTCACATCACTCTGTAACTTCACTTATCTAACACATGACATGTGTTAGTACTTGAGACGCTTCATACACATTGAATAGATCTTGCTTGTTCACTATTAGGCATTTGTATTGTTAATGTTTTCAACTAATTTTCTTCCTATATTGTGTCTTCAGACTGTGTAGTGAAACATTCTCTCCTTTCCTCTTGCGCACCTATGATTAACTTTACCACCGCAGTTTTTATTTATTTATTTATTTTGTTTAAATTGACATTTTAGGGGCCCACACATGAGTTATTTTCCTTTTTTTGGGGGGACAACAACACTAGTTTATATTATGTACTGTGGCTTTGTATCATGTCCTGTAAACATGACACCGGTTCAAATAGCCAGGCAGGAATGTATTAAACATTTTTCATAACATTTACCTGTCAGTGAGATCATCAGTCCATCTTGGAGTTTGTATTTGAAGAAATGTACTCAGAATTTCTTCTTTTCTCTTGATCCATCTTTTGATCATCGCTGCTTACATCTTTATGCTACCATTTCTTTATTTCTGCCAGAGACTCATTTACAAAGATAATTTGGGTTCTTCTAAAAAATTGAGATTGATAATATCTGCGTCTCTTTGTATTGTGCCCAGTGGATGATGTGGCCGATGAAAGCGACGATAATGAGGAGGCAGACACAGATACTGAGAATGAGGAAGATGACAAGGATTGTTGCGCTCTGGTAATAATCTAACTTGTGCACATACCACAGATTTCACATAGCAACATTATGCTTGTCACTTGTTCAAAATGTGAAATCCTCTTTTGTAAACACTGATGGTATTGATTCAGTCATAGAGGGACTGTGAGGTGTGATATAAGTTGTAAGCATGTAAGTGAACAGTTCCCAAAAATGTTATTTATAGGCACACTTTGTTCAATTTTCCAGCAGAGGGCAGTCATGAATCCCAATTCACTGCCAAGTGCTAAACACTAACATCACTCTGCCTGCCATGCCTGTCATCAGACTTAACAACCTCATCATGGGCAGTCAGTTGAGAGTGAATTTTACTTCCTTCCTGTTGTTTCATTCAGAATGATGACATAGAAACGGATCTTGACAAACTGCATCCCAAGAGGATCATTAACCGTCCATTTGAGGAGTTGAGGTTCTATGAGAGATTCTTCTCTGAGTTATCTGAAGACTTCCAGGTAGGTGTTTGATTTTGAACTTTTTGGGTGGTTTTATGCCTCTGATGGGCCTTGTTATTGAAGGAGTAATCTTAAACAAATGTTTTTGTACCTGCTTAACTGAATAAAATCCCAAAAAACAAAACACAATATATCCTCTTTTCACTGGTCTGTGATAATCCTGCTTTTTTTGATAGATGAAGTCACTGAAAACAGATCTCTAAAACCCCTCAATGAACGGCCCAATAAATAACCCTTTGAGAGTATGTTCCATATTGAGTTGTGTTGTATTGGTCATAACATTAAACAAACAGCCTAATTTTGTGCAGGCCTTTCCTGTGCTGCCAGAACAGCTCTGACTTATTAGGGCTCAGACAAGCACAGTGATGTTGGCAGAAGGCTGTAAATTATCACTGTAGTCTTAGCTTGAAGTATCTACTGACGCTCTTTGCAAAGGGCAGCTTTCCGGCCTGACCAAATCAATTGGGATGTAGTTGTATTGGAATGTCATTTTTCAGCATTGACCCTTTATAACTTTGCATATTGTCCCTCAAGGGCTATAACTTTGACTGCTCAAAGAGTTCTTCTACTACATCTTCATCAACATCCCTCCCATCCACTGCATCAAGTCGGTCCACTCGGCCAATTGTTGTGCCCACAGCTGCTGCCCCGGCCCCAAAGCACGCCCCCATACCTAACTCACATGAAGATTACAACTCTGTGAAAGGACACTCTCAGTCATCGCCCTCTGATCCCACATCTACTCACGGTGCTCCGCTTGAGCTGGATGCCATCCACCTCAGCAAGGACAAGGACAAAAAAGAGGACCCCAACATTCCTACCCCAGATGGACATCTCCACCTGTCTTCCTTCAGCAGGTCCCCGTCTGAGGGTGACGTGATTGAAAAGGAGCTGACGCATCCATTGGAGGGTGTCTCTCTAGATGATGAGGGAGTTCTGAACTCAGAAGAGGGATCGGAGGGAGTCAAGCATGGAGGCTCTCCACTCAGTACTATGAGGCACATACACTCACCGTTAGTCCTCGGGGGCATCCCTACACGTCGCGTAGGAGGAGGAGGAGGCAGTAACTGGGGCTCAGATTGTGGCTCAGAGGGTGCCGATGATGAAGGAGGGGAGGGCGCAGTTCTGGAGGTGCCAGACACAGCCCTCCTCCTCCCACTGCACGACCCAGACCTCTACGTGGAAATGGTGAAAGGCACGCGTTCTGTCCCAGAGTATGCTGAGGTGGCCTACCCAGACTACTTTGGTCACGTAGCACCTACATTTAGTGAACCTCTTCTGGAGAGGCTTTATGGGGTTCAGAGGTGAGACTTGTTTCATTTTGTAATGTAAAGTTTCCATCTGAAATGGTGCCATAAGAAAAACAACATTCATCTTTTTTGTGGACTCTGCAGGTCCAAGATATTCCAGGACATTGAGAGGTTAATTCACCCAAACGATATTCTTGATAAAGTAGTTTACGATCTGGACATTCCCAGGTGAGTTTCCTGTGGAGCTTCCTAATTTCTATGTAAGGGTACGTTGTATCAGGGTTCATATCAAAGATTGTCTCAGATACAGAGGCCCAAGTTTGTTCTCTTTGAGAAAGTACATCACCTCTCTATGCATTTGAAAAATCCTTTTCGAGATATGTGATGTAGTTCGATAACTGTGACAAGCATCTAAAGTCCTTCTAAATGTTTTTCAGTTGTCCTGTGACTGAAGACAATGGTGAATTCCTGAAGTTCAACTCTCAGTTTGAGTCAGGCAACCTCAGGAAGGCAGTTCAAGTTAGGAAGTAAGTCTGAAGTATCATCTGTATTGGGGGAGCGTCGAAATATCCTCACTGCTGAACGTTACAATCTAAATTAGATCAGCTCTCTGAAATAAGTTAATTTATAACTGTAGTCAATCACCACCACTTTATCTTGTTTTTCTGCAGGAATGAATATGACCTGGTGCTGAATGCAGATATCAACAGTAATCATTACCATCAGTGGTTTTACTTTGAAGTGAGTGGTATGCGTGTTGGAACTACTTACCGCTTCAACATCATCAACTGTGAGAAGTCAAACAGCCAGTTCAACTACGGTGAGACAAACAAAAGCATCGTGGGAAATGCAGACAGTTTCTATTATCATATCTGTAATATTATATTGTCATTGTGTGTGTGTGTGCGTAGGCATGCAGGTTTTGATGTACTCTGTGCAGGAGGCCATAAACGGAAGGCCTCGTTGGGTCAGGACAGGAAACGACATCTGTTACTATAAGTAAGTAATCACATTGTGGTGGACATGCAGATCCAGATATTGAGCTCAAAGCTTGAAAATGCTGATCTTGATTTAATGTTCCACAGGAATCATTTTGCGAGGAGTTCCATTGCAGCTGGTGGGCAGAAAGGAAAGTCCTATTATACGCTGACCTTCAGCGCAAGCTTCAGTCACAAGGATGATGTCTGCTACTTCGCCTATCATTACCCTTATACATACTCTACTCTGAAGGTAGTGGTTGTCGCTCTACTCCTGAACATTAGCTTCTGGAAGTAAGGGATAATGATAAAAGTGGGATTCATTTTGGGTCAAATGGAAACTGAAAAACACTGTGAGCAAAAAATTAAAACTGTCATTTGCCATAACATTCAGATGCACCTCTCCAAACTGGAGGATCTGAGGACACCTCAGATCTACCTGAGACAAGACACACTGTGTGAAACCCTCAGTGGGAACGGCTGCCCTCTTCTCACAATCACTGCCATGCCTGAGTCCAACTCCAATGATCACATCTGTCAGTTTCGTAAGTGTATTGATTCCTATGTCTTTTTATTTCCTGAGTTTCCTGACTTTCGTGAAAAAGCAGGGAAAGTACTGTTAGCCTACAACTGCCTCCTCACTCTAAACCATGATATTTCTTCTTGGTAATGTTTGGAAGTCTAATGGTAACAAAACACACAAGTTTAAATCAGCGTAACCAATAAATCCAAGCTTTTCGCCACTAATCCAATAAATTGGAGTCTTTGGGGAAGCTGAAAAACATTAACAACCCTTTACAAAAAAAACACCTTTTTTTCAAAGGCATCTCTGAAGCAAATGTCACGTATCAGGATCTGCAAAGGTCTGAGGAATTCCTTATTCCTTTCAGCACAATAAATACAGCTTTTAAAATGCTCTTTTGGGATGATAATGGGCATGCTCTAGCTCCCACAGGCCGACTCAGCCTAAAAGGAAAACCTGCCTTTCACTTACTGTGAGGAAGATTTTAGAGAAGGTTTAAGAATAAGTGTTTCATAAGGAAGAGATCACTGGAAGAAATGATTTGCCTGTACATAAAATGTTGTGTTTTTAATGTGCATTGTTTAGGATTCTTTATAAATCTTTACGTGGTGAAGTTGATTACGGATTTTTTATATACTGAAGATAAGTGAGAAAATGGGGATAAGTATAGCATGGGAACTTTAAGATGATGATAATTTGCAGTCTGCTATGAATGCAAATCCAAAGCACTGATCACTGATCATAATCTTCAAATATCTGATTTCACAGTCACATTCGATCAGTCTTAATGACATCCTTTGATATTCAGCACAGAAGTTCCTTTTTGACTGCAGGGAAAAAGTCCATAACTCTCTGAGTATTTTGTTATTACTTTTCTAGCCCCTGTAAAAGAAGACTAATTTTACAAATAAATTAAACGAAGTGGTCCTTCTGTTAGTCCAGCAACATTAAAATGAATATGTCAAATAGGAAATGCCTTTGGGTATTGGGGGTCCTGCTTGCTATCCAAAATAGGTTTCAGTCTTCTGTTGTTTGCCGATTCTGTTTCCTGGCTGTGAAAAACTTTTATATTGAAGAACACCTTTCCCTCATTCTATTGTGCTGTATTTGTGTTTATCCCCCCCGACCCTAACCGCCCCCTCCCACCCCCCTCTCTTTCTCCCTCTACAGGGAATCGTCCATTGATCTTCTTGTCTGCCAGAGTGCACCCTGGAGAGACCAATGCCAGCTGGGTAATGAAGGGCACACTGGAGTTCCTGATGGGCACCAGCCCCCTGGCAGTCAGCCTGAGAGAAGCCTACATCTTCAAGATAGTCCCAATGCTCAACCCTGATGGGGTTATTAATGGCAAGTGAGTACAGGAGATGGAACAGAATTAACACACTCTCACAACTCTCAAGTATACACTCATCTTCCAAACCTGGGCCTGCACAGTGGTCACAGCTTTATGTATGTTAACAAACATTAAATCTTGTCTACAAGGATTCTCATGCTGTTGATCGGTTGTCTTCCACTCGGTATCCTTTCCTTCCTCTACCGTGTCTTCTCTATTGTAGTCATCGTTGTTCTCTGAGTGGAGAGGATTTGAATCGCCAGTGGCTGACCCCCAATCCTGAGCTGCACCCCACCATCTACCATACTAAGAGCCTGCTGCAGTATCTTGCATACATACAAAAGGCACCACTGGTAGGATATCAAATTAACTGGAGTTGGATTACTTTGGGGCATTTTGTTCTTTGGAACATAGTTTTTCATTAACATCTTGTCAACTAACTTGCAATTCCTCTTGTTGGGCTGCCCATCCGGTTTGGCTGCATGCCCACATTATTAAACATCAAATATAGTTTTATGATATAGAGACACTCTCTTCTGGCTTCTGTCTTACACTTAGTGTATGCAATTAGGAGATAAAGGGATCCTTTTTAAAGGGTGGAACCGAACATGCCAATAAGGAGGGACAATAATTACCAGCGGTTAATATAATTATATTTTCCTATTTATGGTAAAACATCTCATTTTAATTAGCTTGTATTTGATATTTTTCTTAATGTTTTTTTTTCCTTACACAAATTCCTGATTTTATAGAACCTTTTGCATTATCCTGGACTTTCCCATAATTCCCTCTGCTACTCTTTGTCTACGTGTGTGTGCATGAACGTACAGGTTTTCTGTGATTACCACGGCCATTCCAGAAAAAAGAACGTGTTCATGTATGGCTGTAGTGTGAAGGAGACTGTATGGCAGACCAACATTAGTGCAACTTCAAGTGACTTACAGGAGGACCTCGGATACCGGGTGAACACACACACTCATACACAGCACAAACAGTGATGAATATTTGTGTTCTTTTTGTTATTTTGTTTAGTTTTATCACAGTGTGTCTTTGCTATTTGTCAATCAGTGTCAAAGAGATTATTCTTACACCTTTTCATGGAGTAAATGATTTGTCCTGAAAACATATAGTGATATAGGTGTTGTTTAAATATCTAATTTTAACATAATAAGTCATTTGTGTATGATTCTAAGTCAGTGAGAAAGCTGTCATTTTTCAGAGCTTGGCACCAGTGCAACTCCTCTGGTGGGAGGGGTTTCTTGTTTAAGAACTTCTGATACCATTTCATAAATGATCATTTCTGCAGAAATAAGAAAATTTGAGGATAAATATGAACATTATTGGCCAGGAGTAAAAAGGGCCTCCCAGGACTGATAGAACATATCTGTTCCTACAGCTTTAGTTCAGTCTAGCTGTAGTGAATAAAACATAAACCTACACACATCTAGAGAGAATATTGACAGATTTTCATATTTTTCAGACACTTCCTAAGATCCTGTCCCAGATCGCCCCAGCCTTCAGCATGGGTAGTTGTAGTTTTGTTGTGGAGCGCTCCAAAGAGTCAACTGCCCGTGTGGTTGTTTGGAGGGAGATTGGAGTCAAACGCAGCTACACGATGGAGAGCACTCTGTGTGGCTGTGACCAGGGCAAATATAAGGTATGTGTGAACTCTGCTTATTTATTTGAGTTGGGTAAAAGATCAGGTTTAGTTTACATGGTTCAGTTCGGTGTAATGGCCTTTTGAGGAAATCTTACCTTTGTGCTGCTAATTTGAATGTTTTGTTGACAAATTGTTTCTTTCTAAATGTGTTATGAATGATAGAAAGATACCACTTTAGATTTCCAAACAATCCACCAGGTGGTGGTGTGGTGCTACTCTTCCTCTCCCCTTTCTTTCACAAGACTGTTCTTTTCCTCTGCTTCTTTTTTGGCTTCATTTGGTCCCTCTCTTCTTCTTCTTTATGTCTCTCTACTCTAGTGGATTACTTTCCTACTGAATTTAGCCAGTGTCAACATCTAATATACTGACAGTTCTTGGATACCTGCCTTTCATTCTGTGCAGAAGTGTTTGTCCAGATGTGCAGGAGCTAATGGCCATTGAATTGTTGTTGCATATCTTTGCTGCCAGACCAAGTTTAGATGTTCCTAATTCTGCTCTGGGGAAAAAGAAACATGGTATTTTTTGGTTGAGTTAGAGGTTATCTTTGTCTATGGCTGTTGCTGTGTGAACTTTCATTCTCTTGTGTGACTGAACAGATTCTTGAACTTAACCATGTGGGCTTTCATTGGTTTGCAAATGCATATGTTTGAATTTGTGACTCCTGAAAATGAAATATTTGTTATGGTTCTGCAATTGAAATTCTCTACCAAGTTCTTGGAATCATTAGAATTGTTATTGATGATTTGAAGATGGATAACTGTTCTAACCACAGCCTGCATTTGAGAAATAGGAAATCCACAGTGTTATTTATAATTATATCTGAGCCAGAGTGAGTAATTAAGCATGTATAAAGTGTTGCGATTTGTCTTTGTGTTTTAGTCTTTTTTTTCCTGGTCACCATGTTTGTTGTCTATATTTTCTCTAGGGTCTTCAGATCGGCACCAGAGAGCTGGAAGAGATGGGGGCTCAGTTCTGTATGTCCCTGCTGAGGCTAAAGAGGTTGACGGGACTCCGCAATCATCATCATCTGCTGGACTTGGAGAGTGATGTCATTGGGACGCACACGAAAACAGTCAGGTCTGTAAAGAGAAACTTGTTGGAAAGTCACACGTATAAATGCCGTTTGACCTCAAATGTGGCTTTAACATGTTTAGTTTTGGTGGCTCATTTAAAGTGGACAGCTAAGGCTCTATTGAGAGGGTGGGGGGAGGGTCTGGAACGTATGTGGATTCTTTTAAACAGGCTGGAGAACTCACCTGGTGGGGTGTTCCTTGGTGGCTCTGTGTTTTCAATAAATATTCTGAATGAGAGGTGGTTCAAATGCACTGGATGCGTCATTAACAGGAATCTCCCCACACCACATTTGTCTTCATTACAATGATGACATGAATAGCCATGAGCACATATAAAGCTTTAGGTGAGAGGTTGTAATGAGATGTCTTAGTTTTATGTCGTATTTGTGATTTTATCCATCTGGTTGTACATACGTAGGTTGAGGACTTTTGTTTGGCATCCCGATTTGTTATTGTTATTCTGGGAGTGAACCGAAGAGCATTGAAATCTTCGCATATGTCAGACCGCTCTAGGTAGATGGAAATGGGGACAGCTTTTGTCTATGATATGTGATCCCGATATTTACAGCGTGTTTTTATGATTACGTGCCGGCATATGACGTAAAGATAATGCAAATGGGTAGCATTAAATCAGGGGACACGGCACCTCCGGCTAAGGTGAGGGCATTTTCATTGTGTTTGAGAACCAACAATGTTTGCCAGCTCTGTTTGCCAGAGCGTGACCGTCTGTCTGGTTGTTTTCTGAAGCTTTGCCCTGGAAACAACTGAAGACCTGTATATTTGCAGGGGTGCTGTGAGCATCATTGGAATTCTGTCAGTTCTATCACACGGTGGAGGTTTTCAGGGTCACATCGAGAAGTCAGCGACACAGGACTGCACAGTGAGGATTTAATGCACATTGAACATGTGCATATTCTGCGTGGTCAGAATATATTTGCATCCTATTATACACTTAAGTATCAGGGCATTGAAGGGACACTGCACTGAATGTGTTCCTTAATTCATCTGAATGAAACATCTCACAAGTCTACACAGCTTATACATATCTTTTCACACTTATTGGGACAACTTATTAACGTGATCGGGAATATAAGTAATGACTCTTTCAGTCATTGTAAAGAATAACTTTTAATTGTTAAATGTTTTTAAAGAAATCTGTGATAACATCTTCCTTCTGTGAACAAATGTTTTGCACTTTGATTCAGACTATGGATCTCTCTCTAAAAAAAAAAAGCATAATTGACATCCTCTACGTAGATTAGGCAGTTTAACTATTCTTTTTTTAGATAGATTTATTATATAATCCTAAAATCCTTTGCGGAGCATCAGGATTTAAAGATAAACCTGGCATAGATCCAAATCTAAATCCACACGCATTCAAAAGAGGTAGCTACATCAATATTTTTTCGGAGTCTACATCGATATTTTAAGAAATGCATCGGACAGTGCAGAGTGTGAGTCAGCTCTCCTCTTCCTCAGCCATGAAAAAAAATAATAAATGGGGAGCTTTACACAGTGTCTAATCGGCTTGACTGAAATTACCAGTCCAGAAATATGTGCCCCACACATATTGGGTTGTATTTTGTTCACCAATGTGACTGAATTATTAAACTTGGCCAAACGAAAGCTGCAACTGCCATGGTTATCTTTATTTCTTTTACAATGTCGATGGTCTCCTCAAAAGATTTGTGAAAGCAGTTGAGCCAGAAGAATGGCTTATGCATAAAACCACTTAATGCTTACATCTCTTTCTGCCAGCATCTCGCAGGCTCGCTCTTACTAACCTATCTACTCTCATATTGATATATTCATTCATCATTCATGTGTTTGATCATTAAGGGACTCCAAAAGTGTCTGTGCGAGTACCCTCTGGGATTGGTTGCTCTCATCCTCTGGATTTATGGTTTTATGCGTGGCGCTTGGTATGCTAGCACTTAACCATTTTAATAGGGCAAACAATGAGCGTGGACGTTTGGAGGCGCCTCTCGGTGTTTGTAAATGGATGGATTCGGGATGAGTTTGTTTTTGTGCAAGTTTTAGGGGGGCATAGAGAGATGGTTTAGCGTGCTGGAGGTTTCGGATAAGTGAATGAAAGCAATTGAGGTTTTAATGCTCATGCATGAATTTGTATGTTAGATGACTGCTGCTGCTTAAGCCTTTAAAATAAAACTGGGTTTGATATTTCTGTAATGGCCTCTAATGGTGGATGTACAGCTTTCATAATTCGTTTGGACAATATTATGTCCATCATTACATGACCGTGCACACAAAAGCGCACACACACGGTTACCGTACATATGCACAATTTCTCTGTCTCCCTCATACACTCACACTGTTGGGAGATTGAAGGGAGCTCTTTGTCTGACCCCCCCCCCCCCCAGTCGACTGTCTCCCTGGGATCACATTTCAGACCATTAACACCATTAAAAACCCACTAAAGCCACTAAAACCTCAAAGAACCAGTAACCATTTAACCATTAAGACCCATAGGAAAAAAGAAGAAAAAATATGAGCGCTCATAAGTATCACCTGTTAGCTGTCTTAATTTTGTTGCGATTTAGAAATGTATCTCCCTTTTCATATTGCTGTAATTTAATTGATTTTCAAAGCACCAACAGTATTTTTGTTTTTGTTTTGTTTTTTCTAAATACCGTTTGAAGTTTGTTCATAGAGAAGTTTGCGTGGCAATTCTTAGGCTGTTTTTACAGCCCACTGGTGAGAAGCTCTCAGCTTTAGACAATTTAATATTCTTCAGAATATGACCACACAACATCACTTAGGAAATACAAAACGTGTCTTAAAGGAGTGATTCTGACAGTTTGTTATAATGACTTTTTCTTTTGTTTTCTACAGCAGCTGCTCGACTACCTATGTGCTGGATGAGGATGAGCCATCCTTTCTGGAGGCGATAGACTACAGCGCAGAAAGCAACGATGAGGACGGGGAACCTGAAAGCGAGCTGGTTGGAGAAGTGAACGAGAGTCTGGATCAGCTTTCAGACTCGGAGACTAATCACAGGGACTAGCACTGAGGTGACGGTTCCCGCTTTACGTGGCAGTTTCAGCTCATAACTAGCCAATGCATGGGTTCTTAGTAGATCTACAGAGAGAGATTTCACAGAGCCTTTCACTTGTCCTGGTGAGGGAATAGCTTAGAGTTGCACCGGAACCGTTTGCTCATTTCCAAGATGAATTTGTCTTGTCAGCCCAGTATAGGCAACACTTTGCTCCTTAAGGTGCTTTTTCCACCTGCCTTTCTCTTTATGTACACTGGTATTAGCAGCAGTTAGTCAGAGTGGATTTCAATGAATGTTCTCAACTTTTAGCACCACACTGTAACCTTTATAAGCCTCAGCCACCACACAGCCTCTGAGACTCGCATATATAACCGGAGATGCAAACTACAGGCACCACCCATGCTAAACTTGAACACATGGCCACATAACCAGTGGCCTCTTTAGCTTTCGAAACCCCACTCATTTGTGACACAGTTTGATTGTCTAAAGAAAAAAAAAAAGAAAAACCTTCAAGTGACTGAAGGAAGCTGGATTTCCGGCTCAGACTGGTTTGGGGAACAACCAACCTGCCTTCTTTTGCAACTTGTTTCAGACCTTATTTATTCACAGTGTCTCATTCATAAAGTAGAATAAAAAAGATGGAATAAAACTCACACTCTGAGCACACATTCCACCATTTCTCAATCTAATCGCTTCCCTGGTGGACCCATAGTGCAAACAGTGTATCCAGTCATGCGCTGTTTCTGTCTATCCAAAACTATTTCTGTCACATGAATGTAGAAACTTCACGTCTTTATCAGGACAGACCTTGTACAGTACATAGGCTGGAAATGTGAACACCAAAGTCGCAGTAGGTAATATACAGCTGGTAGACAATTAGATGGAATGCGTGATATCAACGTGTACTGTCAGTGTTGCTGTCGTTTTAACAAAAGGCGGTGTTCTAAAGCAGTAACGAACAATAAGCATGAGCCACAGTGTGCAGCAAACCATTTCAGCACTCAAACAAACACGGCACACGTGAAGCAAAGATGAACAAAACTGAACAAAGGTTTAACACTGAATGTCAGAACTAGTCACCTGTGAAGAAATCAGATCTCATCCCAAAGTTGGCGGTCACATAACTGTAATAGTTTGAAAAAAACACCAAAAAATAGCTTCCCTCTTCTTCCCTTGTGTGTACACTTCGTGGATTTGCTGAGAAGAGTCCCATGCAGAAGAAGAGTTGATGCTGTGTATGACAAAGTATGAAAAAGTTAGACTTTTTCTTTGACCTTAATTGCAATATGTTTTTCTTGCATTTGTATAGATGTGCATGGTTGGTTTTTATTGTTTTTGCTCCCTTACGCCCTAATTTTTAATTTATTACTTTTTTTAGGATGCATCCTGTGTTTGTATGAGTTTGTGTGAGTGTAAAAAGTGTTTGGTGGAGTATGAGCTATTCCATTATTCAGCTCAGCTAATGCCCTGAAAGTGTGTTTCTTTCAATTTGATTATCCACTCTCCTTCTCTCCTTCCAGTCATTTTCTTTTTCCTGTCTAAACCCTTTTTACCCTTCTTCCTCTGTCCCTCCTTGGTCGATGACTTTTCCCATTTTCTCATGAATATGTTTTAGAACTTGAGCGGCTTAGTTGTGGTTCCATGTGTGCGTGTAGAGGGATATATAATGTGTAAAGATATGTGAGCTTGTGTTTTATCAGAATTGTGTGTGCTATTATATATTTATGTTGTAAGCCATTTAGGTTTACTCAATGCTTGGCTTTTTTTGGTTTGATTCTCTGTAAAGAAGCAAAGACAGCAGCTAAAGTTGATTGTGTGGGAGAATACTGAACCTACGAGTGAAAGCATGGGAAATAAACATTTAAATACACAAAGCTACTGTATTTATTCTGCTCATAAGCACTTTTTAGTGCTGAATGTCTGCTTTTTTGACATAACACCACCTGTTAGATCTGACTCGGCAACTGCTGTATTCAAGTACTGTAGTTGAAAACATTTCATGCTATCAAGTAAAAATCACAAAATCCCATGTTCCATTTAAAGAAGACAGAAGAACCGATATAGGCTCTCCTTCACAAAAAAAATCTTATTTTTCTTTTCCCAACAAAGAGAATCAATAAAATAGATATAGAGTGTATTCAGTGGATTTGTTGTGAGACCAAATACGCTAACATCCTTATTCTGAAAAAGAAAGAAATAAAAATCTGAGTCTTCAGCTGTTTGTTTTACAATTGCACTGTGTGTTACTGTTTAAGGTGTCTATTGGGAGGCCAAACAATGGCTGTTGATAGTAAATCAACCAGCGAGTGAGCAGTGTTACAGGTGTTACTTTGAATGAATGTGAACCTTGTCCCATTGTTTTGATTTTAAATAATGGTCAATATATGACCATGTTGTTCAAATGTGTGTTGAATTGCATGATTACATTTTAAAATAGACCTCTACCACCAATACTTTTACTGCAAAAATAATAAAGAGGAAAACATTACTTTCAGCATTTACCCAAATTATAAAATAAAATTAAAAAGAAATGGTAGCCATTCAAACACATCTCACTTTGATGTAAGAGACATATGTCAACAGCGACAATACAACTGCAGTTATCCAATGACATGTGTAGCATCCCAAACCTCTGCCTCTTATCTTACTAATGTAATCTTTGGCCTCTCAGGAACGAATAGAGAGAGTGACAGAAAGTGAAAATGTCCTGAAAATAAGTTCTGAATGATGCTCAGCGTAAATGGATCTAAGTGGACAGGAAGATCCACAGAGAAGAGAAAGTCATAGCAAGAGAGACGAGGGAGCGAAAGCAGAGGGGTGGAAGTGGAGAATTTCGAGTGGTGGAGAAGAATGTTAATCTGAGGAAGGCAGCCTATAGAGAAAAGCTGTTTTCCTCTCTAAGCCCCACGCACTCACTTCCTGTCCCTGCTGTCAGTCAGAAGAGCTGAAGTGCTTCACACAAAAGACGAGCCTTTTCCCTCCAGCCATCACCACTACAGCCCGAACCATCAGACCAATTGAGTGTTTATCCATTAAAGATATATACATACTTATATATGTGTGTGTGTGTGTATGTGTGTTCATCTTAAAGGAAGCAGAATTTGGATTGCTTCCATAGTGTTCTCGTGTTCATCAGTGACCCCTAATTAGAAGTCTCTTCCCCCCATGTCTCTCTGTCTGCTGCATTCACGGAGGCACTGTGCCCAATCTCCATCCTCACACTGATGAGCTCATTTCTGTAGTCAAAGTGTGGCTCTGTGGGCGTCTAATAGTGTAGCCAATTAGTGCCAGAGTCTGACTTGGCAGCTTATGTACCTCACTGGTGGTCCCACAGAGGGACAGAATGGCTCCCTGAAAAGGTACAAGTCCACAAAGAACGGCCCTACAAAGACGTGTGTGTACAGGCTGCGTGTCACAGCAGGCACACATGGTCAGGATAACTGTGTGTGTGTGTGTGTGTGTGTGTGTGTGTGTGTGTGTGTGTGTGTTCCATCTAATTGTAATTCAGCACCAGAAATCCTCAAAAAGCACAAGTAGTTTCTCATTATGATAATAGAGGAGCCGTTTTAGGGTAGATGAGCGGCTGAAATTGGTGCCACTCTGCACTGAACAGTATTATGCCTTCTCCTGCCAGACTGCAGCCTTTTTCATCTAGTTTTCTGCTTTTCCTTTAAATGATACAATAAAAAGTCTTTACGTTCAAAACGAAGCCACACATAGCTGTTTGAAAAAATCTGAAAAAACAGTTCTCTTTTGAACCCAACCAGGAAGCAACAGGTATGTAAATCTTGTGTTATTCACTGAATATAACAAACACCACTTTCAACTTTCACGAGGGCTTTGTGGTTAACGTGTGGTTGATGTGATCGTATTGATTGAAGCACTTGGTGCTTCCACGCTTCTTTCAGTAATGAGCCACTGTGTGCGCTCAAGGTGATGTGCATCGAAAAACAGATCACACATAAATACGGAAGCTTTCACAATTTCCCACCCTGGCAGCCATATGGGGAACTAAGATGCACACCAACAGAAAACTTATGCACATCCTCCGGCAAACAAACATAAACAAAATCCATTTCTATGTAAATGCAACTGAGCAAACATTTAACCTGTTTCGAGACGATGCAGAATTACATAAAAGCAACAGAGTTAAGACAATAAAAATGAGATGTATGATGGGAGTAAGGCAGCATTGTGAGTGAAGCTAATGAAGCGAAGCAGTGTGGGCATTGTTTGCCAACTCCTCTGAAGATAAGGGTGCATCGATATTGTAGTATTGATGTTGTGGAAAATGTGTATTGAATATTTCTGAGAACCCTTGACAGTATCTGGTTCAGCAACCGCACAAATACTTTGAGTTTGAAGAGCATACCAGGAAACTGCTGGCAGAGCTTTGCTGCAGCTTCAGTTTTTGAGTGGTGTCAACTTTATTTCACTCACGCTTTGAACAGATGAAAGTTCATCTGTTTTACATTCAACCCTCTTAGCTTTTCCAACAGTTGTGATAATTATATATAATTTGAATCGCTTTAACTCACTTTCGAGTGAGAAATCCTTTAGAATTTTTGTTTTTGAACACATTATTTTTCTGTAAAAGTTCAAAGAGGGACACAGGAATGTTTCTGGATCGAAAAACACATCTCCATATCCCCATGTACAATATTCAAAAGGTTGGAGAGAAAACTTTCTAAGCCAAATATGATTTTTTTTTTAAGTACATTTTCTCCTGTGGTGGTTCTTAATTAATGGAGATGTTCAGTCAATAATTTCTCTTACCGGACACCTCCTTGTGATTATGCTCTTAAGGCTCCGAATCCAGTTTACTATGTGGTCTACAAACACAACAGCATAAACATAGTGGGATCTGCTCTCTTGTTTGTGCAATCAGATGGAAAAGGATGCTGGTAACAAGCTGACAAGAGACATCTTGTCACAGACAGCAGACGCAAACACATCATGTCAAAATCAAACACCCCAAAACCGTTCTTACAGAGCCTTATGTGGAATTGCTTCCTCTTTTTGCATTTCATTAGTCCTAGATAGTAAAAACACACATGCACATGCACACACACATAATTGGTTACATAGGGAGCACAGCCAGCTTGCACCTCTCGTTGCTGTGGTAACCAGAGAGACAGATTTTTCTGGAAGCACTTACTCACACCATGTCTGTTATCCACTTGTTTGTTCATTCATTCCTCCTTTTAGCTTCCCTTTATAAAACACTCTCTTCATCCCTTCTCTAGGTGCTTTTCATCCCAATTCCATTCCCAACTGTCATCCAGTAAGATGTCCTCTTGGCATGCATATGCTAATGAGGCGCGCTTGAAACCAATTAAAAAGAAGTGAATAACAAATAGTGCTCTGTCCTCAGCAGCTGGACATATGAGATGCGCAGTTCCACTGACATAACATCTAATTTCGGTACAATTCACTCTGCCCAGTGGAGCAAAGGACCTGACTATTAGAATGTCTTCATTTTCTCAGTGTGGCAATATACGGTAATCTCAGAGATCTGGCTTTATTTTCTTGTTTTAGCCGCAAAAAAGCAAGACCGGTCTTACAGTTTCATACTGAGAAAACTCAGCACTTCTTTTTTTAAACTTTAATCTCAAAGAGTTCCCTACCACCAGTATCTTTTTCTTCTCACATCTCGTTTCTCTTCCTCCACTTCCCCCGTTGCCGCCCCCACAGCTCCCTCCAGAGTATATCAGGTTTGCATTGGCCGACAGAACAGGAAACAGGAAGTATAAGTATATATTGCTCTGTAGACAGAACTCTGGGGATGCTAGATGGACAAAAAATATATATATAAACACAAGGACACACATCTACAGTGAATCACTTTGCTATGATACCACACACAAGTCTTCGCTGGAGTGCAAATTAAATTACTTGAATTTCTGGTATTTACAGCAAGGAACAGCAACTCAAAATATATTTTTTTGCATTTTAGACGTGAACTTTTAAACTTCTTTCAATGTCATATAGAGTTATTGTGGAAAATAATACATATATAAGCATAAGGGAGTCTAAAATGCACTGTAAACTGCCCCCTCTTCCAACAGTTCACATGTTCTGCCACACCTGCAGGAGTGTGAGAATATTATTACTTTTACTGTAACAATCCATCCTGCTGACTTGTTTCCAGTTTACTCCACAAGGCAAATTTCGCCCTGAATGTCGAATGTCAAGGACTAAACACACACACGCACACACACACACACACAAAAACATAGAATTAAGCATTTTATAACTGGCATAAAGAAAGACCGGATGGCCCAAGACTCATATCAGATTTCTGTCGGTTCATGACTGGAGGAAAAGAAACCAAGGAGACAGCGAGCTCTGATAGTCCTGAGTCAGCGTCCAGCCAGACACCAGACCAAACCGGCTTGAAGACATCAATGGATGGACGCCAACAAGGTCAACTGTCTTAACCTTTTGCTTAAAGGGACCTACACGCTGCGTAAATGTATTCATAAAGCACGAGAACACACGAAGAGTGAAAGGCTAAGCAGAGCGAGGGCTGTGAGAGAAAGACAGAGACAGACTGGCACATTGTCTCAGGAGTGTGATTAATATGCAAGCTGAAGAACTTCTGCCTTGTGAGTTTGGCAGTCTCTACATTAAATTCCTCTAAATAGACGTGTGTTTCCCTTTCAGATGGACCTACGAGGAGTGAGTATCACCACTAAAGATAATAATAACAACAACAATGATGATAATAACAAAAATTATGATAAAATCAAACACTTTCATGTGAAAATTTGATCAGCCAACCAGTTCAGAAAAGACAACCAACTGTTTTATGCATAGAGGTTCAGTCACAGTGCATAACTCCCCCCCCGCTTTAAGTAAAAACTAAATGTGTTTTCGTATAATTTTCTAGATCTACTGAACTATGCGCTGAAAACACACACCTTATTTTTTTTCCCATGACTGGATGCAGACATGGCTGCATTGTGAGCTCGCAGGTTCTCCCACCTTTTATGTAGGTTCCGTCCAGGTACTTTGGCTTCTTCCGACAGTAAAAATAATCAGGTAAACTGGTGACTCTGAATTGACCATAGGGTTGAGAGTGTATGGGCGTGGCCATCTGTCTCCTTCATCTTTTTGTGGACCTGTGATGGACCCCGCCTCTCCCCCAGTGACAGCTGGAATGGGCTCCAGCCCGAGGCGACACAGCTATAGAAAATGATGCATGGATAGATAGATAACAGAAAGTTTGAACCACAGGAAAATGAGTGAATGTCTTTTATTTAGTGGTCTTAGTTGCGGAGTCTCAAAATGAAGGAAAGCAGCAACGTGAACAAAACATTAAACTATTGAAAACGATTATTTTCCAGCACTATTCAGTCTCATAAAGATACATTCATGACTGTGTTGACGAACTTCTGTCCCAGTGAATATCTCCTGCTTTGTTCTTTAACTGCTGAAGAATAATGAAAAAAGACATACTGTTCTTATTTTATGAAGCAGAAATAAGACGATAACACAGACCTGACATGCTTCCTGTTTGAAAGCAGCTTTATCTCAGAGATTGAGATTTATTGTCCAGCACAGTGAAAGGTTAAATACCTTGCTCTGAATTTGTTGTAGAGTGTACGTGGATGTCACAGAGTAGCACTAGGTGAATTAATGTCATAAAGAGCCAAAAAAACATTGAGGTTTCAGAGCTCTCAGCAATTCAGAAAACCTATGGTTCTTGGACAATATGATTCATTTTTTATGAGCCATGGTAGAAGATCTCAGCCTCCCTGTTGAAACTTACCATAAAAATGACTTTATACTTTTATAAAACCTCCGGTAACATGAATAAATGAAAATGGAAAAATCTGGGAAGGAAAAGAAGTAGATGATGATTCAGATTTAAACAGACAATGACTTGGCAAATAGAAATTCTGTGACAGGTGAAGAAGAGGTTTGTTTAGGACCTGAGCATCCCTGACCTGACCTATCCATCAATCCAAAAGCACATTTTTTGTTAGTTTTTTGGTTTGTTATGTCTGTTTTTTAAAGTCTCAACATGACACATGGAGCACCATGATTTGCCCCGGTGTTTTCCTGAAAACAATACAGCTACATCTGTTCTGCAAACTTTTTTCTGTCTTCCCAAGATGTCAATCAAAACATCTCTACAGGACTAAATCTGACCTCCTGCATGACCCCAGAGATTCTGAGTGGTTGTTAAGTCATCTGTTAAGGTAAAAGGAAGCCTCCAATCCCATCAGCAAAGAGGCTGTGTGACACTTCTCTCAGATTTACAGGGTAATTTAAGGATTGAGGCAGACCACTGAGCTTGACAGGAGAACTCTTATTGATGGAAAAACCATGGGCGAGTTGAATGAATTCTTGACTGAAAGGATTCTTTGGAATGTTAAAAGCAAAGTTTCACCTGAGCCCAAAACATCGCTGAACATAACATGTATATTTTCCTCACAAAAGGATTTTCAGTTTTCTTCTAGTTTAGATGTAAATCCAAATCATGTAAAGCTCCCAGTTCACATCAGGTATTTCCTTTCAAAGAGTAATGTGAAAGTTTTCGCGAAGTTCTAATGAAACCCACAATCTATAAAACCAAAGAGCACGAAAGTCAAGATGTGAGTGTATATTTAATTCTACTTCATTTTAGCATCACTGTCAATCTATAAACACATTTAGTCCTTTTCATTGAAGAAGGCAAACTCACAGATATATAGTCACCTAAAAGAGAATAGCCCATTAAATAACTCATCAGGTAACCAAAAAAAAACATTAAATCTTTAAATAAATTAGAAAGCCTCAAGCCCACATGTTTAAGGAAATGGAAAGACACGGCTTTACAGTTCTCATGTGTATACAACATAGTTTTGTAAGTAGGACGCCCTAATCAACAAACACAGAATAAATTAGGGCAATTGTGCCTTTGTGGAGAGTGACAAAGATGACAGTGGGAGAGAATCCTTCAATTAGGATGAGTGGAAATAAAAGTTAACAATTTCAAGGTGGTTTCCCGTTTCAGTATTGAAATGGGTTTGCTCTTTTTTACATGTCATCAGTCATCATAATTACACCCTGTTATGGCTTTCCTTTTCTTTTCCCCTAAAAACAAGATATATGGTTTAATAAGTCATACACCTATAACAATGGGCCAACCCATGCAAAAAGATGACCCCCTTCAAAGGACCGTACACACACATACACACTGGGGAAACTGTTCCCCTTAGGGTTGTTCAATTAATAAGTGGTGTGTCCCTCTAAGAAAGAGTGTTATTGATTGATCATCACTATAGGTTTAATAATTTAGTATTTTTAATGGCAGAAATATGGAACAGGAGAAAATGAAGACGCTACCTTCAAGCAAAAGATGATATACAACAGTGAAAACATGAGGTGCAAAAGAATAGCTAGATGGTAACAAATGTGTGAGCACTCTAAGATATTTCCTTACCAAAGCTATTTTTGAGTGAATTCATTGTCTTCATGAAATGTATTCTTAATTTCCTTTATCCTTAATCAATAAGTAAACACTGAGTAAAAATAAAAATGAAGGAATCAGTGGGTATTTAACTACTTCATTAAATTCCTTGTTATAAAAAATACTTTTGTTTTGAATTATGTCTACATTTACACGAGAAAAACAAAGAAGAATTATTTGCATGGATACATCTTCTTCCGCAACGAATCATATTCTGATTAGCAAACACATTAGAAATTTATTTAAATTGAGATATTACCGAAAATACACCACAAATACTAAAATCGAAGGCAGTTTCTTTAAACAAATGGAAACGAGAATGGTTTTAACTCTGTTTGTGGAAATGTTAGAAAGAATCAAGTAATAATAGTTATTCTGACCGTGTGGATGTAAAATGCCATCCTGTGCAATTTGAACATAACAGGCTCTTAACCGTTTACTTCTGTACTTTACACTGACCTCTGAGTACCACGTTGTAATCAAACTTCACCCCTGTATGCAGTGTCTGTATGCCAAATAAACAGGAGATCCCTCCACCTGTTCCCAAGAAGTCCCAAGAAAGTCAGGGAACGTGAGCTGACAATGCATTTGAAACTTAAAGCACCTCCTCAAATTCAACAAGAGACCTGGAAAAATCTGAAGCATTCAACTCAAAGCACTTTAAAGATCTTGAACCAGAAATTGGATGAGTGATTGATGTAAGCATGGATAGGCAAAACAGATTATGAAAAGTGATAATTTTACATATTCCAGTGCAACTAGAACGCACTGACAAACTACTTCATGAATTGTATATTTAAAATAGACTAGCTGTTCTGGTATCTGTTTCCCAAACCAATGTATTCTTTTAATCTCTCAAGTCACTATTTTGACTAGAATTTTGTGTGTGTATGTGTTTGCTTTTTCTATTTCAAATTTTCCCAAAGACTTGCTGGTTCACATGTCAGAAAATGAAACGGGCTGTGTGAATTGTGGAAATAAGAAGACTCCAGGTCAGCTACTCTTTTACCTGCACTTTCAGCTGGTGACATTTTGTCCGCCGTGTTTTTCCCTGTTAAAAATGTATGAGGAAGCTGTACAACAGAGGCTCTTCTGTCTGGAAGAGCATTGCTTATCTGAAAAATTGAAGGGTTTCTTCCCCTCACTGTTTTGTTGAAGCCGAAAAGATACAGCTAGCTTTGTAAAGCGGTGAATTCTGACCCTGCTGGAGAAAAACCTGCTACCCTGGTGCAAACCTATATTTATTCAGCCTCTGCTCTCACATTATTCCACTGTTAGTACAGCCAATGAATGTAAATGCATGATTGTAACTTGTATATTCATTGTGACTTTTACATAATTGATATTTTGTTCAGAATATTTATTGTTGAGTTGCCTTAGGTAATACTAAGGAGGGAAAGCGACTGGCTATAAGCACACCACAAACCAGCAGGGTGAGCAGTCACGTCCAGGCACAGGAGTTTTAAAGATGCAGTTTCACGGAGAAACAAGTTACTGGACCATCCGGACTTATGACATCCATTTCAAATACCAATCAAGATCTGAATGAGGAGGGTACAGCAGTGTGCCGTGTTGCATTAGTCTGCTGGTAACAGTGGTGGACTGTTCTTGACAAAAGAGTAAAGAACAGATAGGAATTTTGAATCTCAGATACACATGTGAACGGGTCATTTTGAGCATGACTCGTTACTAATGATGAATTTTGATTTCACATGTTTGTGGTTTGGGAAATATGGAGGAGCATCTTTGTCTGGCAGGGATGGGAACTGAGAAGCCTCTCAGTATCCTAAATGAGGTTGTTTCTGTTTTGCCAAAGCCTGTGAGAGAATGGAAATAAGCAACAACATTTGTTGTAGAAGCTGTGCAAAGTCTTCCCAGACCAGACTCCCATTCCATGGCAGAAGTTCAAGACAGGAGCTGGGAAAAGGAACAATATAACCAGATGTCTCTGCATCGCAGCACAGATGTCTCCCACATTATGCTCAAACTATTTATTCTTTGTAGCAAATTTCTGTAATTACTCGTCGTACAAAATAATATGTTGATTTCAAAACTACCGAAGTTGATGGATAAGTAGGACCAAGATGTTCACTGATACCAGTGTTCTGCAAAGCAATTACATTTAAACACACGTTGGACATGAACAACAAAGCAACAAGCTCAGCGTTGTTGAGTTATGGTAACTATGGCATTTAAAGCTATTTAAGTACCCTAAAATATAGCAATTCAATACATTTTAAACCTTTATCAATCACCGCTTGTTACAACAAAAGCTGTTAATATAAAAACAACAGCCGCAGCAAGACTACCACACAATGTATTGTTTGCAGCTAAGCCCTCTTGAAATAGAACAGGAGATCTCAAGACAAAAGAATTGAGGGTTTATGTGACAAACCTACTACCATATAGTGGTTGTAGAACAACGTTGTTGTCATTTAAAAGCTTTGAGTCTGGGCTGAAAGTGCAGGGTTAGAACTGGGGTTTTAAAAAAAAAAAACAATTCTGCTACCAATTGCTAAATGGTAACTGCCGGTAGGTCTTTTTTGCGACCCCTGTGTGAAACAGGCTTGTGTCTCTAGCAACCCCTCTTTGCCGTTTCCACTATTTTCAGCTCTGAACTATTTGGTTCTTTAGTTAAAAGATTCTCACACATATTTTACAGCTGGAATTTACTGTAGTCTTTTTGCTGTATAATACTAAATAGATTGCAGCTATATTTATGTGTCAGTTTATTTGATTTTTCTCTGATATGTGAGTTGTGGGCATTCCTATCTAAATGAAGTGTCTCATAATCTCGCTAAGCTTTTAGACGCTTACGTGCTAGCTGATGTCCCCTTGAGATGTGCTTGCAGTAATATCATTCTGTTTCCAGATATCAGCAATGCCTTTGGTGATTTCAGTCTTGTTATAGCCAATAGAACATAATAAAAGATTATGCAATATCTAGACGCAGGAGGCCTTCATTGAATGGAGCTGTTATCTCTCATATCCTCTGTTTGTGAGACATGTTTTAATGTCATGGTGGTTTAGCCACGGAGCTGTGAGCCAAGTCAACTAACTATCCCACTGAGGCTGCAAAAGTTCAAACCCCAAATATACCTCCGCTTAGTTCCTCATTCCCTGACCACAACTCCCAGCTGCTCAGAACCCAACTTGAACAAATGGGGTTTATCCGCAAGTCCTTCAATTAATGAGGCAGGTAACCATTTGGCCCTTAACACTAACCATGTTCACACACATGGAGATACATGCATACAAATAAACACACACCAGCGCATCCCTCCTCCCCTGACAGCAAAAGAGAGCTGCTTGTGTGATTACATTATTGATTGCCCTGGATATGTTTTTTTTTTTTTCCTTTCCTTCTTAAAAGCATTTAGCAATTTGGCAATTAGTTAGAGCTTAATGTAGGCTGTCAAAACAGTGCTATTGATCCAATGGAGCAAGGAGGAGAGATTGATCAGTCAACTCATTACGTTGCAGGCGCTGCCTCGTCATAAACACTCCAAATGAGACTCCATCAAAAGCCCATCCCTCGTTCACTGGCTCTGTCCTGCTGTTTGCTCTATTGCTCTGTGGCTCCCCAGTGTTTTCTGTTGTTGGCTGCTGGTGCTTTATTACACTCTCTGCACCTGGTTTGAGTTCTGTCTTTTATTGTTTTGCTTGTCAGGGTTCTCTATAAAATAAAACAAAACATGTTATTATTTAAATTTGTCCTGTGTTTTTAAATGTTTTCCCTGCCTCACTCTATCATTTTCATTTCCTCCTTTGTCCATCAGTACATTTACATTTCACCATGGAATATTTCACTCTTATTCTTCATAGTTTCACAGAATCATTTATCTCTGTACGGTTCTAACAAGCTGCCAGTCTCAATGTACAACCTGAAATAAATAAGCATTTATCTATAAAGTCTCAATAAAGGCTAATGAGCCCTAGTTCAATGCAACAATTAAATCAACTGATTAGTCAGTCTTATAAAAAGCAGGCAGTTGCAGTCACACTGGATTCAATTTGCAGAAACATACGCCTCAGCAGTCATTTTATAAAGTGTTGTTCTGTTCAATGGACAGAAGCTATGGCTCATTAAGGTTGCACAGGCTGCAGAATAATAAGGGCTGACATTTATGCAGCACTTCACAAGTTGAATTTTGATTTAATTCAGCCGATCCCTCAAGAAGGAATACATTAGAATTTAAGGTTAAAATGAGCAGAATGGGGTGAACTTTCTGCAACAAAAATGGAAGAAAATTACCACCCAGCCAAATGGCAGTATGGAAACAAGCCCTAGCAGTTTCATATCTATATTGTGATAGTGCATAATGTGTTTTATTACAATTATGATTTAATTTTTTTTTCAGTTTTATGAACATGGGAGTACATAACCCAGAATATACTGCATATTGTCTCATGACACACATCAAATGTGGTAGTTTGTACATGATATCATTTGAAAGACAATTTCAGATGAATTCTAGTTTTGTTTGTTTAGGTAATAAAATAGCTGTTAGGTTTTGAATGTAAAATCATGTGTTCTAAATATCATGCTTTGCCTTGGAACATAGCGCTGTGCATAGATCTCTAGTGACAGACTTGCTGCATGCTCAGTGCTGTTCTCTTAAGAAAATAAAAATCACTGATGTAATAAAGATAAAGATAATATATAACATTTTGTGACAGTTCAACAGTCTCACATTTTTGCTGCAAGACTGTGTTGTGACATTTATTCTCAGGTCGCAAGTGACAGTCAAAGCTTATGTGAATCAAAACGTTGTTTTATTGTAATTTAACACCACTATAAGAAGTGTGGCTATGAAGTAATATAACCAACCAAATCTTTTTTCTCTAAACAGGATAGAAAACATAGAGAACATGGCTCTCGAAGTTGTAGAGGAACCAAAACAAATGTATTTCTGAACTGGGTGAGGAAAGCTATGGGTAAGGATACGTAGCAAGAACAAAACTGAAGTGAGACTGGACAAGATTACCAGGTCAAAAGCCAGAAGACAAACCATGAGTGTAACCAAAAACCAAGAAAAAAACAAAAACACAAGGACAGAATTTAAACTATCCTAAAAATGAAAAAAAGGAGAGGGTTTTTCTTTATTATTGTAAGAAATGTGACTTAAAAATCCTGTGTTTGGCATCCTTTTTTTGCCCCTTGGGGTGGCAATGCAGGAGTCTGAGAGGTGCATGGGCCTTCGGATGAGGCTCCGTGTCTGCACCTGTGAAGGCGTGGGTAGAGCATCCCTGGAGTGGTTTGTGGAAACATCCCTCTGTTCCTGCTGCTCACCATGCCCTTGGTGCACTTTGGTTACTGTTAACAGGCTCATTTGAAGGAAAATCACAGATATTTCTGAACATCTGTGTTGAAGGATGGTTTTATATTAATTCATTTTAACTTTTAAATGGAGACACAGAAGACATTTATTTTTTATTCTATTTCATTTTTTTAACCTTGTCCTGTTCAGCATTATGGCAGTAGAACTGAAATCTGACTACCGTGCTATGCTGAACACATCTGCTTTGCCAAGGGAGGATTAATTAGTGAAAAGCCCCTCTTGATTATCCAACGATACCCTATTTATTTATTTTTTTTGCAAAACTTTACATGAATCCAATAATGCTGAACCTGACAGAGGGACAGGGAAGAAAGAAGAGCAAACTTGAAAAGGAGAAAGATAATTTAGGCACAGAGAGAAAGAGAATAGGAAAGACAATAAAAACCATACAACCAGCTGCTATGTGTGCATGAACAAAACAGTTTCTTGTGGGCAATCCGGATGGAGAACCTATAGGATCTCCAGAAAATGGACACAGGGAAGACAAAAAAACAAACAAGCAACAAAAGCCAACGGCACCAACAACACTGGTAGCAAAAACATAAGAGAGCACAGGAGAAATTTCTGCTCAACCATTTATTCCAAGAGAAGAGAGGAGTGAGATGGACATTATCATGTGGAAAGATCATTAGATTGTAAATGTAGCCAAATTAAGGTCTCCGCGCGTTAAGGTGATGCCAGAATTGACCTTTTCTTCCTGTAATGGTCATGATATCATACATGGAGGCTCTGAAACTGGCACTCACAATCAGTCCTGCTCTTTGTGTTTAAGATCTTTTGCCCAATACAATCAACTATCCTAATAATTCTCAAAGATAGAGTTTACCTAGTGCTGAGGTCCCTCACATCCTGCTAGATCGTTTTTATCCCAGTTGTAAACCCCAGCACTGACAGCAACACGACTGGCAACATTTTCTATGGAAATCAGTAGTATTATAAAATGACATTTTCCAAAACAGTAGTATGATCAAATTCAGGGCTGAAGTTGAAGTTTTGGACAAAATATTGACATCTTACCAGAGTCCTCCAACCAGTGATTGCTTCCCTGTCTTCTTTTTGCTCTCCTCTTCCTCTTCAGCCAGCACCATTTTTCTCTCTGTGCACCCGCTTCCTCTATTCCCATCTGCCCTTGTGCCCCAACAAGTGTCTTATATTTCCAATGATGATTTAGCTCATAAATCTTGATAAAGCCACTGGCTGTTCCGTTTCGGTGGAACAGAAAACCCTTGCAGGAGAAGGAGGAGACTGAAGATGAGGGATGACTCCTGTTCATAAATTTGTCCTGTTTTTCAGTGTTATACGTCTTGTCCTTTGTCCTTTCTCATATATTCACAGCAACTTTTCTCTATGAATTACTACAACGGTATACTGAGATTATGCAAACAATATCTGAAACAACACTAGTATCTGTATTTTATAGATTATGATTTTGATTTTCAAGCAATACACAGTTTTCATTTGTGATGTGGGCAATGGAATGCAGTTTGCTAACAAAAACAAACAACCAGATTAAAACCATGTTTGTCATTCATAAAGAGGGATGTAACCATGCAGGTGCAGAGGGTCAAGTCCAATTTACCCTTAAATACAGATACCTTACAGGTTTTTTATTGCCTTAATTAGTATGAGTAGATATTGTCAAATAATAATAAATGCATAAAACATCTTTTCTATAAGCATTTCACAGATTGCAGATTATTTTGTAGAACAAACAACAAAAAGAAACTCCAACCTAATTGCATGTATACTTACAGTTTAGGGTTGTGGAAATCTTTAGATTCTCTTTCCTTGTCTCAAAACAATCCTTTAAGCCCTGATTAGATAGGAAATAGTTCACATCCAGATTATGTAATCCTTCACTTAATAATACTTTAAGAACAGAGCGAAATAACAAATTACTCACAGAAACGGAGACATTTGTGGGATTATGCATCCAAATGAGCACTCTTCCCTTTGGTTGAGATGATGTCACCATGCAGGTGCAGCAGCCCGGGAATTAACCACTAATGACTACTTGTCAGTGCCCTAAACATCGCTAATTGCTCCATGTTGTTACAAATCAGCTCCGGCATACCTCTTCTGTGACCCTTCTGAACATTTCTCTGATATACGCCCCCCGTTTCTATAATTAAAGCAGATTTTCTTCCTCACTGCTTTCAGATCTTTTGGGATAACACTAACGCTAGTATTAAGGATCAGTTAGGTCATGGTGACAACATCGCTGACAAACAAGAACTCACATTCTTTGGCTGGAATGTGTTGTAAGGTCTGTGATTTTGTGTTGTAGATGTATCACCACTCATAGTTAAAAGGACAAGGCATTGACCAGATATATCTACTAAGCTTTGCATTCAATGTCAAAAGTATATGCAACAAATCTAAGTTCAAACAGTCATTCATAAAGTTGTAATTATTTGCCTCAAGAGTTCTTTAGATTTCTTTTTTTAACATAATAAGTATATTCTTTCATTATGATTTTTTGCCCAAGGGACTAAACATTTAGGCTTCTAATGGATTTCTTGGACTGGTTTGTTTGTATGAAACTCCGGATTCAACGGTGGGATCAGGTTTTGCACAGGTACCTTTTTTTCACTGTCTTCTTTCAATACAGCTTGATTTAATATATTATGTTATTATATGAAGATACTGAAAGGGTCTTAAAGGACCAATAAATTGACAGTCCTCTACTGAATGAAATGAAGGACATTTACTTCAATCTAAATAAATAATAAGTGTGAAATTAAGTCTTGGGGAACTTTGTTAACATGCAACTTGTGCTCTCTGAGCTTTTTAACTGAATTTAAAACAGTACATTTGGTTTCATTTCTGCAAAGGAAGAGCCAAAAAACACCCACAGAACACCAACATCTCGTCTCGTTGATTAAAGATATTACTTAAGTGCCAGTGCAGGGTTTCTCTGTCTTTTACCAATGAGAACAGCAACTGCAACTTTCTTTCCATTTATTTAAACACACTGAGACAGTATGCTGATCTAGGTACTTTACTCTCTGTCCTTCTCACAAAAAACACAAAGCCTGACAGCAGATTGAATTTTGTGCCGCCTTATGCATTTCTCATTTCCGATCCAATGCTGTTTTTATTAGGAGATAAATTGTAGACGGAGCTTTATGTGCAAAGAACATATTAATTCAACCGTTGCTTAATTGCATCCGGGATTTAGGTGAACCTTCCTGTCTAATTTGCTACTACAGTTCCTCTGAAAAGCCCCCGGTCTGCTTCTAATCTACAAAACAGGCCAATTTTATTCTCCCTAAAAGACATTGGATTTATACTGGGATTAAGAGAGTGGGAGACATGTAACATCAATCAAACACTCTGGCCTTATAACTAAATTCACTTTAGTAAATCTACCTGTTCTTCCACAATGCCTTCAACCTGTTTTACAAACCCACGTACATGCCCTTTTTTAAAATTCTCTTTCCTGATTGCACTTTATATATTCGTCTGACACATTCCCAGATTTAAAGGAGCCCCCTAACATTAACTATACACACGAACACACGCACACATACACACATGCACCTTTTTGAGTATATTCACTTGCAGGAACTTTGATGTGACATAACACTTTTTATTTATTACATTGTATACGACAGACTGGTCCACCTTCAGAGTGAAGTCACATGATCATCATCATTACCACCATGAGTCACTATGACCATTTCCAACATGAAACTTCAAGACTGTACATGTTCTTTCAGGTGTGTGAGCGTAAGGGCGTTTGTGCGCTCCCCAGCGTAGCACAGCTGGATGGAGCTTTTGCTGCCCTAGATCGAACCACCTGCTTGCAAAGGCAAAATTATTATTGTTAAAATATTTCAACTTTAATTGCATTGTGTGCTTTCCAATACAGATGCTTCTTGAGTTTACATGAGTGGTATTAGGCAAAGAAAAAACTGTTTAACATTTCTTTCATATGGAAACCCAATGTGGTGTTTTGTCCCTTGCCTTGCAAACCTAATATCAATACATTGCTTAAATCATCCTTTTATTCTTCCACTGTGGGAGCAGAGAAACATTTTAAATCCAAAAGACAAACACCACAGGGAAAACAAATAGATTAAAATGAACAGACTGTGTATATAGCAAATCACAGTTTCATTTGTCCTTTTTCTTAACAGAAAAGCAGGTTTTTCAAGGTTTTACATTCTTCAGGGCGTGGGGGCTACAGAAGCATCCAAGCACAAAGGTAATCTCAGAGATGACCTTTTCAATATATCAGCGCTATTAACTAAAACTCTGATTTTCAGGTTGCGGGAGAGGGGGATTAAATGTGATACGGATCAAATCACACAATTTGTAATGCGATTCAACTATAGTTTCCAACACCCTAGATCACATGGCTTAGCCCCACTCACATTAAACCAACCCAGATGGGGGATATTGGTCAATATTGCAGAGATATAGCGGTGTCAAAATCAAGTTTCCCAAAACTGTGTGGAGAGGACAGATTTTTGGAGTTATACATCAAGCATTTCACTGATTCCATAAATCTTAGCTGCCATGAAACCAACCACAGTATTGCAGTATGGATAAATTCATTCATCGTGTTTTGGTGAACGGCAACGACAAATCAACTGGCGAATCCAGAGTTGAATCTCATTACCTTCGAGCTTGGATTTGGCTAAAGTATGATCACAGCCTACAGATCCCCCTGACTCAGACCGGCATCAGTCAGCCTTTTTTTCACACACTCACACACAAACACAGCCCCGACAGAAAGAGCAAACATCGCTCAGCATCCCGGAGGCTGCTCTATGTCATTTTGTGTATTCACCGAGTCCCACGCAGCCTCCTGCTCAATACTTCTGAGACAAAAGAAGAAAATAGTACAGTCTACACACTGACACAGTCTTGGACACCGCAGTTTAACAATGCTTATTTCTTCCAGCAGCTTATTCACATTTTTACATGTATTTTTGTTCATTCCTCTTGCTGTTTAAAAAAAGAAGGAAAAAGTAGCGCTTCTAAAGACCAGAGTTCAAGACTATCACATACAGTATAGGCAGCATAGAAGAGGAAAGTTGGTTAAGTAGTCTATAATACAGTAGGTCACTTGATTAAGAGAGAGTAAGAGAGAAGTCTGTGATTGTCAGTCCCCCCTTTGCCTGAGGTGTCAGTCACACAGCGGATGTTGTTTTTCTTGTCTTTTTCATGATCGGCATCTTTGATCAGAGGCACTGAAGCGAAGACAGCCGATCTGTGCTGACCCATCTTCATAACGAACGTCCTTCTCTCGGCTTCCCGCCACAACGGTCTAAATAAACCACCGCCACTGTCTAAACTTGACACGGTTCATCAGATAGAAAAAAGAAAGAAGGCTCAGCAGCCACGCACACACACAGTGCCGCCGGCTGGGAGGCCGCCTCCACGTGCATTTGACATCAGCGGTGTTCGGACGCACTGCGCATGTTTCTCACAGTTTTTTCCAGCTCACACACAGGCCCCTCACACACCCTGTCCCCTGTTATTGCACAGAGATTTATCGTGTGCCCGGTTTTGGGAAACGTATTCGTGCGCTCGCTCGACTGTACAGCAGGGATGGATTCTGAGGACCTTGTTGACATGTACAGTCAATGCTGTGGCCTCATAGTTCTGCTCTGACAGGTGACGTTAATTCTGCAATGTGTCTGACTGAATCTGCGGATGTGACAGACCGGTGGGATAGCCATCCCTGCTGTAGGGCACTCTGTACATGAGGACAGGCTTGGTAGCTGTTTTAGCTGTTAAGAGGGAGCATGACATAAAAATACATGTACACTCAAGATTATCTTACATGTTTGCAAAAACATAATCAACAAAACCAGTATTCCAATTCAAGTTGTTGCAAAAAGGCAACCTCAAATATAGAAAGAAATTTACAAAATGCTCCAAAATTTATAAATAATAATACAGAAAATAAATAAAATAAACATTTTCAAATCCACAAACACCAATACCATCAAGTGCTTTAGTTAGTTAACAAATAAGACCAATAGCTCCAGGTTTCACATCAAATTAAAATGGCTCTTAGTTAAACCAGAGTGATTATGACTTTCAAATAATTCTGTAATTAGTAAAATATACACCAGTATAATGCGAAAAACAAACTTGTAACAATGTTTTCTTGCATGCATGTCATCTGTATATACAGTATGTCTGTAAGTAAGAGATTTGCTTTAAGTGAGTGAAGTGGTTCTCAGTAATGGGGATGTGTGGTACATTATTGAGTTTATTTTGGGTGTGAGCTGTTGCTGGGCTGCCAGTAAAGCGTGTGCCTCTGTGTGTGTACTGTATGTGGTTGAGGGCAGTCGAAGGAATGTGATGGGAACACGAAGTTGAAGCTCTGGCTTCCAGAACATCTGCTGGCCGCAGAAATGATGGATGCTTACCCTCACTTTCTCCCAGAGGACATTCACACTTCTCTTCCTCTCTCACTCCACTTCTTCTCGTCTTTCCTCTTGTGACCCATTCGTACCTTCACCCTCTCTTCCTTCCTGCCTCACTGCTTCCAGTGTGGACACTCCTACCCTATTTCTTCTCAATATGCATTATTACCTCTGCTCATATTCCTCCTCATCTCTGCTCCTCCCTCTGTTTTCTTCTCCTTCACCTCTCCTATCTTCCCATCCTTCCTTCTAAGCCATAAAACAATAAGTCTTGAATGTCTGTGAGGAGACTGTGCTAATGGAGCCCATTAGACTGTAATGAAATATACATTACACCATTACAGAGGACGGGGCCTGGCTAAAGCACTGCACCGCTCAAATAATAAAACATGTACAATTCAATTTCCTTCTCGGCCCGTTTTGAGTGTCTTCCAGTGTGTGTGTGCGTGTAGAGATGGAGGGTTGACGGGATAAGGTATACAGTGTGTGCCTGTGTGTTTTCTCATGTGCAACCCCTCCAGCGCAGATGTGGTTTTCAAGGATGCCTGAGTGTTGAGAGCCTAGATGATTTAATATGGGTTGACCAAATGAACCACACCTTCTGCAGCACCACCACCCTGACCATGGTCTGACCACTCAAAAACCCACCCTCCCCCAGCCACCTTTATATTCTCCCTTCCCCCAGCACCACAGTCTTATGGCTGTTGGACAGATGTGGACAAGTGGATCAATTGACCTCCGCCACATGCTCTTGACATCAGAAGTGAAGCATCTGTCACTTTAGGGGGTCAATAGTGTGAATCATCATATTACCCTGTGCTGTATGACAGTGCAGTTCAGGCCCGTGTAAAGTAAGAAGCGTCAGAAAAGAGTGGTGAAATGCAGCTATGAATGCACACATTCGAAAAATTCAGAGTAGAATCATTTACTTTGCTGAATTACTCTGTCACCATAGCATCTGTCCTGTCCTGATTATTTGTTTGTGTCAGCAGAACTGACCAACATGAAATCCCCTTTTCGTCGAACCCCCAAATTGTATCCCGCAGGCAGCGAAGCAGTGTTTGTTTTTGTTTCTCCCCAATTTTCTGACCCTTTTGTGTTTCGACCGATTTATCAAAAGTGTATTAGTGTCTTAATCATCACCTATCTGTGTTGGATGCTGACAGGTAAATTCATGTTGTGTTCTAAGAGACAGACAGAAAAAAATATAGCCATACCGAGTGAAAGGGGAAAACACAGTGTCTCCATGGCTCCATATTTCACAGAGCCATTTTCTCCGAAAGACCACACCAGTCTCATATTTACACATAAAATATCAGCGCTTCTGGACATTTTGCCCTTGCTGCATCTCTTTAAGCTTAAAGTCCTGGTGTCAAACAGGCAGCCAAGGGGAAAATATTTCAATCAAATTTCTTTTAATCAAGTTTTTTTTTTTTTTAATCAATTTATCTCCGAAGATTTTAAAGCATTTGAAAAGAAGTAAGAGGATTTTTCCCTCCACTCTTCATAAAAGTCTCTTCGGTATGGAAGAAGGGAGGGAGTTGGGATGCACAAAGGAGAGGAAATTGGCTGGGAGGAAAGAGATGATTGGGGATGAGTTGAAGAATTTTTTTTGATTGCCTTGAAGAGAGCTTCGTATCCTGTAGAGCGGCACCTTCAAGCACACACACCTGCAGGAGCACCCCACACTTCAATCAGAGGTGTCAAAATATGCGGGCGAGCTCACACACACACACACGCATGCAACTTTAAATGCACATTCACACCTGGATGTATTCCCACCTTTATGCACATACAAATCAAAAACACACACGCATCCAAAACTCTTCTTCCTCATACTTCTGTGTTTAGCCCAGTATGTCCAGGTATACAGGAGAGGCTTTGGCCAGGTTCAGGAGCAGGCCGTGGATTTCTTTTATGTTGAGTCTCATGTGTGGCTCTCTTTGCCAACACCCCAGCATCAGATCATACACTTCTTTTGGGCAGGTCCTGGGGCGCTGCAGCACTCTGCCTTGAGTTATACACTCTATGACCTAGAGGGGATGAAACATAGAGCAAGGAATACAGACGTCACCTTTAAATCAGTAAACTATTGCCTTTATGGCAGAATTCTCCACTTTCCATGCTCGCAAAGTTCAGTGAAGATGATGGAGTTTCTACCCTGTGAAGCCGCGTAGCCCTACTGCAGCGGCATAGAGTGGAAATGTCACGATGAATAAATTATTTACCAAACTCCTGAAGTAAAACCGAGTAATATTTATCCATAACAGTCTGCATTGCACTGTAGTTGTGTGAGAGACTAAAATTTACATTTGATGGCATATTATGTGCGTTTCATTTAGCATTTCAGAGTGCATGAAGTCTTTCGTGCTCATTTGTAGAATTTTTTTTTTTTTTTCAGTTTAGTATTCAAAACAACAGTAGAGATGAATGTAAGAAACTACAGTACGTTTAAGTTTGCCTCAATTAATTAACAATTCATTCCTTTTGGCAACTATTTGAAAAAAAAAATTGTTGGCCTTTAATGTAATTAATATTGTGATCATTTCTTCGAACATGAAAAACACACGCTGTGTTCATAGAATGAATACCAAATATAATGACTTTTATTAAGCCTCCAGTGCCAGCTGTGTCTTACAAATTGCTACATATCAAGCATCCAATCTGTGAGAGAGATCTCATTTTGGCAAGCAATCAGCCACCTACTCCTCCTCAATGCCTGATTGCTATCAGTTTGCCCAAGTAGATAAGTAATTGATATCCTATGTTGGAATAGAACTCCTTGTCCTGTGTAAGAGATATTTGAGCATCAGATTTAGGTCGGGAGGTGAGTGACCTGTGAAGCAGCAGACAACTGATAAGTGTGCACAGGAAAATAAGACTGTGTCCAGGACTAAAGGTTAATTCTTCGATGTAACCAGAGTTGAGGACATCTTTGGGTTGGTGAGGTCAGAGTTAAGGTTAATGGTTTAAACGCACAGCCGCGATGATGTTTTCAAGAAGACTGGTCCAGCTGTTTTCTTGTTGCCTTGTTATTGAAAAAAATCCTTGGTTAAGTCTAGGCCATAGTTCAAACAGTAGATCAAACTAAGCTTATGCTGGGATCTTCATGTGATGTTCGAGTTGATTGGTTTTGGGTCAGTAATGTGTTAAACCCTGTACATTCCCACTTGCCATTTTCCAGCTCGTCACTGAATCATTTGAGAACATCTGCTGAGAATTTATTTTCCTTCTTCTTTCAGAGGTCATGGCATTGGCTTAGTCCACAGGACTGTCTTATAGATAGTGATATTTGTGAATGGCTTGCAACAAATCTTTCTTTGTAAAACTTTATGCCCATGACTTGGAAATATTGATCTTGCACAACTATAATATGTTAAAAAATGGTACAATGGAGATATGAGATACTCTCAAACCAGAGAGCTGATTTTAAGGCCCATCCAACTTACCATATACTTCTCCCTCTTCAACTTTATAGCCATTCATGGTTTGTTGGGTTTAGGTAAAGTATAACAACTCAGTTGGCTTAACTGTTCTAATGGTGTGTTTATATGTTGAGTTTCAGTGTCTGTTATGTACCTCATTATTGGAGAGCTGGTACCAAGGCTGTTTTCCATAGGTGAAGATCTCCCAGAGAACAACTCCTAGACTCCAAACGTCACTTTCCGTTGTGAACTTCCTGTACATTATGCTTTCAGGGGGCATCCAGCGGATGGGCAACATGGTATGGCCACCAACCTTTAAAAACACACAGAAAGATGCATACACAAAGAAAGTTATTATTGTGTACTTTGAACAGATCGAATAATGATTTGTTTGGTGGTAAGGGATCTTTGATTCCAATCTGAGTTTGTTTTTTTTTTCAGTTCATTTTTTCAGTTCATTTTATTTGTCTGGCTAAAAAAGCTTTTCACATTTCTCTCTCACAGGAATTTAATACATTTTAAAGCAGTGCTCTGACATTTTACTCCATTCTGCTCCATAACTGCTGCTTGAGGCCATTCAGTGAGGGAAGTTTGATGGTTTGGTGCTGCAAATTGCATCATCTATGTGGGTATGGAAGGCCCCATCCAGTAATTTGGTGTAGTTGAAGGGTACACTGGTGAGAAAGCAAAGCTACATACAGTGTCCCTGGTTGCTGGTTGTCCCAAAATAACCAGCATACATACTGTGCTGAGGCCATGCACAAACCACTCATCTCTGTATGGGAAGAGTACACTTGTGACTTGTAGGAATACAATTTCATTAATAAAATAATGACTCAATTTGATGTAAACTAGTGAGATATCAGATTAGAGAAATCATGAGTCGATCTCACACAGGAACCCACAGGCACTTTGACTGACAGCAGGTAATTTCATTAGGCTCTAATCAGAACTCAAAAAGTGACGCCTGTAAAACATTCTTTTTCATCGTTCATTAACTGACTGTTTATTTCACTCGAGACTGTCAGAGAAGAGCTTGAACGAGTTCATTGTAACAGAAAAGTGAGCTTTTAATGTTCTACCAGTTAAAGAGTATTTGAACACCTTTGTCAGCACATCAAGTGAATTTCAGCTTTACTCTGCCACAAATAGAACAAACAGCTCCTCCATTAATGTTTCCTCTTTGAAAATAGTCTTGTTAAGAATTTATAGATCATATTGGTCAGAACCAAGTCGTTTGATCCAGTAATAAAATGTTTACGATTTCTAAACAAAATGATTGGTACTGCCAGACCCAGTGTTTCAAAGTAGAACATTAATTAAAGACGCAAACACATTAATCTCTGTGGAGGTTAAGGTCCGCATGATGGGGAGTTAATCTGTCCTCAGTTTATACAAATCACAAATGGATAACACCATCTGATACACTTAGAATAAATCAGCCTGTTAAGCAGGCTTTTGAAGCAGCGACAATAATGTAAACTGCTTGACTTAGGTTCTGCTGTTAATAAATGTAAATCCATCACTGTCTTTCTGCCTGTATATTGCATACATATGCATACTGACACACAGTATACTGAGTACTCCACACGAGTGAGTTAATTATACATTCGGACACAATCGATTCAAGAGACCATTTCATACACTTTGTAGGGCCTTAGCCAGTGTGCAAACTACTCACACAGAAATATGCTCGGCATAATTCTTTTAGATGGTTAATAGCTGGCGTCAAAAAGTGAATTCCTGTGAATTTCTGTCTACTTAACATGATAAAGATCCATCAGATGTTTATGAGTATTCGTTTGCATGTAAAGGTTTGGGCTGCTGTTGGCCGTCATGTATCGATCATCGTGGTTGTTGTTTTTGAAAAGCTTGTCTTGCTCTAAACTCTTCAGTGCCGAAAGACCCTTGGGACCCCACTCCTAACCCAAACTCTTTATTCCTCTAATGCTAAGTGTGCTGATGTTTCCCATCATGCACCTCCCTCCACCCCCTTTGCCTGTTACTCCTCTTCCAAAAGTGAATCTGCACTCTATTGCCCTGCACAGATAGCACAATCCATTTTCTGAGGTTTCTGCCTGTTATTAATGGCCTTGAACTCACACTTTGCCTGTTTCGATGTTAGTCAGTTGGTTATTTAATGGAGTCGTAAAATGTGCGTGGCCACATAGATAGCCATCAGAGTCATTTTTACGTTTGTGGAAACATATCTGCCTCCATCTCTATGGCTCTTACTCTTTGTATTCTTCATCTCCCACTTTGCTTGTCTGTTATTTAAAACACAACACCATGTAATATTTAATAATTGAGGTTGAAAAAAACTATACAGGCTTTGGAATTTTCAGTCCAACATACACTATATTGCCAAAAGTATTTGCTCACCCATCCAAATTATC